>JADRCD010226468.1:54275-67841 GCA_019843815.1 Montemys delectorum
CTCTCTCTCTCTCTCTCTCTCTCTCTCTCTCTCTCTCTCTCTCTCTCGTGTGTGTGTGTGTGTGTGTGTGTGTGTGTCATTGTGAGCATGAGCAAATACTTTCTTTTAGTGCAACTCCAGCCTATAAGTGATTCTAATAGATCTCATTTCTACATAAAAGAGAATATTCATTAATATGTTGTTATTCTAGAAAACACTGACTAATACAGATACTAAAATATGCTATATGATAGGTTACTGTTGAAAAATTATGATATTAAAAGAAACCATAATTAATAAGTGATCCATAGACATATCTAAATGTGTAAATTTAATGTCAAGTAGGTATTCACAAGGTTTAGTAGTGAGTAACTGATAATAGATAAGCTAAGTTATAAACTAATGATTGGACTGTTGAGCTAGATAATGGTAATTGCATGTTTTTGTGAATAATAAAAATTCATAGCCGGGCAATTGGGAGGCAGAGGCAGGTGGATTTCTGAGTTCCAGGACAGCCTGCCTGGTCTACAGAGTAAGTTCCATGACAGCCAGGCCTACACAGAGAAACCCTGTCTTGAAAAAAAAAAAAACACAAAAAATTCATTTATTTGAATACATTAAAACACCAAATTTTCTATTCTATAAATTTAACACAAACTTGCCTTGAAATTTGCAAAATGGAAGTTTCAGAATATTTGGCCCTTAAATTAGTTCATAGTACTTTGGATCACTATCAGTAGGATTGCTTAAATGCTGCCTAATAAAATATTAACAAAAGTGGTGAAGTTCTTACCCTGTACCCACTGTTCTGTTAAGTGTTTTGAATGTATTGGTTTTTTTTTTCAGCTGTTTCTACTTTTTTAAATAGACATCTTTAGTTTTTTATTCTATTTTAAATATGAGAACACTAAAGGAAAGGGGATCTATGAAGACTGTGACATTGAGGCAATTTAGAAAATGTGAAGTGAAGATAATAGTACTCATATCACAGTACTATATTCACTATTTAAGAGCTAGTCCCTGAGAAATGATCAGCACAGATGTGACCAGTGTACAACACGACTGACTTATCACTTAAGTAGGGCTTCCGTAGTCACAAATTTGGGTATCATTTTATTATAGTTACTTCAATGAATGTAATTTTTGATGAAATTAGCACCTTAATAAGTCTAATTTGATTAAAATGACTACACTTCAAGATGTAGGCCAGCCTCGTTTAATTAAATATAGACAGAAAAAGTAATCTTTATCCCCAACTTGGTAGGGAGAGTTCTGACAGTAGAAGCAATCCGCAGTTCTTCTATAGGTCAACAGTATTTCAGCCTGAAACATAATTAGGACTTTTAAACAGTTGCCATAATCATGCATTTCAATTTCAAGTTAGCTTATGATAGAGAGAGTGAGAGAGAGAGAGAGAGAGAGAGAGAGAGAGAGAGAGAGCTAATATCAACATACCCTATTTTTCACCACTAAAAAATGACAATAACTGTGTAGAAAAGGATTCTGTTTATTTAGAATAAATGTTTTTCTTGTATATAGATAAACATATAGGAGCTATTTCTTGGATTAAATATTGGGAAACTGATTCAGATGATTCCCTATACATTTCTGTAGTTTAATTTTACTCAGAACTCTGTATGAATTTTGTTGTTTGAATAGAAAGGCCTGTAAATTATTTAAGAATTTTTAAAAGATTTAGAAATCAATAAAATAAGCAAGAAGTAGAAGAAAGCATCCTAAGAAATTTCTGTTACATGGATTTAGAGCCATGATTACTTGCAGCTGGGGCAGAATTGATAGTAAAATACTAGGAAGAGGAGGGACAGAGATCTGTCATGCTCCAAATGGAGGCATAAATGTAAAACATAAAAAAGATGTAAAGTGAATACAGATACTAGCAATTTTTCTGGATGCTCTCTTAGAATCTAAGTATTATCACAATCTCATAAATAATTTAAGCTGGGTAAAAATTTCTACTTACTATAACAATATCCAAACATGCACTGGCAGTCTTATTGCCTATTTGAACAACATTTAAGCGTATACAAGATACTAACACATTTCTTCAGCTAATGTTTTGATTAGTATAAAAGCTGGCATAATATATTTGTTTGATTGTGATTTATTCAAACACTCAAAAGGAACTCTGTAATAAACTATGTAATATTTTTAAGAAGTAAAATGATTTCTAGTCTTGGGTTTTGAAAATCTCTATATTATTTTGCTTTAGCTTATATCTGAAAACTAATTCCAGGAACAAAAAAAAAAAAGCTCTTGCTAAAATTCTTACAGAAAATAGATAGCAAAGCTACAAATAGAGCCTAGTAATTTGTTGCTTCATGTCCAGATTTTAATCATGGAACTGGACGAGTTGCACCTTTCTCTGACGAATCACCCTTAGGTTTTAATCTGTCTTCCAAAATTACCATTTATAGAGGTACCATAATTCAGAATTTCTTCATGGCTTATATAACAGACAAATGTATGTGTGGGATTAATTTCCAGAGGATAACAGAATTTATAAATCTGAAGTGGTTTGGAAAATAACCCCTAACAGTGCTTGATAAATGGCCAGTGTAGTGATATAACAATATAGATGCCTCACTTAACTCTGTCTAATAACATACTAGTAGGGAAATAAATGATAAGTTAATACTTAACAGTGATACTGATACATATGGTGTTTCCAAAGTCTAAGAATGCTTTTCTATAATCCTTTTAAACCTTGAAGACCTAAACATTGTAAACGCTAAAATTAGTAAGATAATCCTTATGGACTCCTGTGAAAATGCAATCACCAAAATGGCTCTGTACACTGACTACTGTAATTCCAAGTGCCGACCTTATAAGGCTGAACTCAAGTTTGAAAGGGCTATTGGTTTTTATCTCACACACACGACTTGTAAAACTGATTTTGCTCCCTATTAATTTAGCAAGGGAGGAATACCATAGGATGCTCATAAGGCCTAGCTTGAAACTGAGTGATGAGTTACTATCTACAGTAGAGGTCACTGAAGACAGCATTCTTTTACCTTTATTTCTTTAATTAATTTTTTGGCATTCATTCATCTCATTTAATAGCTCAGAAAATTAAAATGCTCTGGAAGATCCACAGGAAAACAAATATTTTGTAAGTATCTAATGAATAGAAGAAATCTAATGTCATGTTCAGATGAACCTGCATTATTATTATTATTATTATTATTATTATTATTATTATTATTATTATTTTGATTTATCGTGGCACTCTGTATTTATGGGTATACATGGCACTTTATATGTATAGATATATAAATTCTGTTTTTATATATTATTTAATAGAATTTTGCCATTAAATGAAACATTTTATGGACATAACATGTATTATATGCATATCTAGTACAATTAATATATCATATATATTATTATATATGTATATGTATGTATTATATGTGTGTATGTATGTACATACATATATATGTCTCTCTCTCTCCCTCTCTCTCTGTGTCTCTCTCAGTTATTTCATGTGTTCACATGCACATGTGTGCACATTTCTATGGATGAAACCCAGGGCTGCTTCCTACATGATAGGGATACATGCAGCCACTGTAAGACGTCTCATATCTTTATCACTTTGCTGGCCATTTACTGGCATGAAATAACAAGCACTGTTACAATTTATTTCACAATCAAGTTGAGTTTGTAATCATTTGAATCAGAAATAGGCCACTCGGATTCATATCTTGAAATATTTTATTAGTATCTTTTGAACAATACATTTTGTAAAAAGTACATTTTATAATCAGTCTTTAAAAAATCTGTACAGTGAAAATGACACTATTTATCTAGCAGTCTGAGTCCCCTGGCTCTTAAAGTGTTTCTTTTCTTTTATTAATTATTTTATATATTTATAGCCACAATGCTCCCCCTCCCTCCTTGGCCCCCTCTTAGAATGCTTCATCCCAATTTTCTTCCCCTTCACCTTGGAGAGGGTGCTTCCCTCTTAGAGCATCCTCCCCTCAGGCATCACCCTTTCCTGGGGCATCAAGTCTCTATAGGATTAGGCAAAATGTCTTTCACCAAGGCCAGACAAGGTAGTCCTCTAGTACTTATGTGCCAGGGGCCTCAGACCAGCCAATGTATTCTCATTGGTTGGTGTCTTAACTTCTAGGAGATCCCAGTGTTCTGGGTTATTTGACAGTGTTGTTCTTCCTATGGAGTCCCCATCACCTTCAGCTCCTTCAATCCTTCCCCTAACTCTTCCTTAGGTGTCCGACCTCACTACAGTGGTTGGCTCTAAGTATCTGCATCTGTCTCAGTCAGCTGCTGGTAAAGCCTCTCAGAAGACAGCCATGCTAGGCTGTAAGCAAGCACAACATAGCATCAGTAATTGTGTCGGGGTTTGGTGTCTTCCCATGAATTGGGCTGGGTATTGGACTGCCATTTCTTCAGTTCTTTTATTTTTTTTTTTAATTAGATATTTTCTTTATTTACATGTAAATTTCTTCTTTCCCAGTTTCCCCTCCAAATAACAAACAAGCAAACAAAAACAACAAGAACAAACACCTGTTGCCTTCTCCCTCCCCATGCTTGCCACCCCACCCTCTCCCACTTATTGGCCCTGGCATTCCCCTACACTGGGGCACAAAACCTTCACAGGACCGAGGTCCTTTCCTCCTATTGATGATCTAATTTGCAATCCTCTACTATACACATGATGCCAGAACATTCAGTCCCACCATGTATAGTCCTTGGTTGGTGGTTGGGTCCCTGGGAGCTCTGAGGGTACTAGTTAGTTCATATTGTTGTTCGTCCTAAGTGGCAGAGATTAACATTTCTTCAGTTCTTAAAGTCTTATGAGTCTCTCTTCTACAGTGAATTTCAAATATTTTAATTTCTGATAACAGGTGCCTTACAGAAAAATGGAATGTCATACATTTCATTTGCATGCTTATACTTTCTAATATCTACCATTTACTTTCCCACTTCATGATTTCAAAACTACAGATTTTTTTTATATAACATTATAAAAGTCATGCATTCCAAGGACAAGAGTGTTATTGAGGAAGTATAATAACATCATATTTTATTGTGTTTATTTTAATAGATCAAATATTAATTATGTGAGAAGGTTAATTGTAGCTACAAACAACAAAACCATCTGTTCGTAAGTAATATGGAAGTCACTAAGAATTTCATTAATAAATCCTTGACCTTAACTAGTTTTTTTGTTTTTGTTTTTGGTTTCTTCAAGACAGGGTTTCTCTGTTTAGCCTTGGCTGTCCTGGCACTCACTCTGTAGCTTCGGTTGTCCTCGAGCTCAGAAATCTGCCTGCCTCTGCCTCCCAAGTGCTGGGATTAAAGGTGTGTGCCATTAACTAGTTATTTTTAACTCAATATTTTATAGATTGCTGACAGATTTAATACCAGTAGTTATCATAGATATCAACTCAATAAACTAATTTAAGTAGAAATAACATTGGCTTTACAAATAATATTTTTCATTTACTTCTTTAGAACTTAAGAGTATCTAAGCCCATATAATTAAGTTAATGTATTTATAATAATGTTAATAAATAGTTACAAATAGCAATAGAGAAACATATATTTACTCATAGAAATGTAACATTTTCTTCAACTTTCTAAAATTTATGGGTTCATATCATTATAAAAAGAAAACAAGATTAAAAATAAAAGTCACAAGACATTCATAGAATATCCCTAAAAATCCATTTATTCATGAGAAAAAAACACTCATCATAATATCTTGAAACTATGTTTTCAGTGGAAAGATTCTGTATTTATTTATACCTCACCTACATACCTATTCTTAATTTTCTTCAATCTTATAATATTGAATACTCTACCTCTTGTAGTCACATTCCACATTAATTCTCTATGTACATGCTCAAACATGTGTTAATGCACATATTCATAAAAATAAATATTTTGATTTTAATACCTACAGGATCATATACTGTTATGTATCAAGAATGTAAAATGAGATGTTAAGCATTCCCTTATGTTTTTAGTAGCCATTTATTTCAGATAATTTCTTAGAATTTGGTGGGAAATTGTATCTACTTCCCCTTTGTAGGAATTTTGTCTGGCTTGAACTTTTTCAGTTCTTAGTAATATTCACTGAATTTCTATAAGTTCACCTCTATCTCTCTGATTGTACCTGAAGAGAGGAGTTTTGTTTCGCTTTGTTTTGTTTGGACCATTAATCTCCTCTAACTCTTACAAACTGTCTATTTCTTTTCTACATAAATCCATGAACCTTGAGTGAATGGCTTTTGACAGGACAGGGTGCTCCAAAATAGCCAATTCTCCATATATTGTCCAGTTGAGAGTTTCTTTGTTAAGTACCATCTACTGGAAGAACAAGCTTCTCTAATGAAATCAGGGCAATGTATAGTTCTGTGAAGAGAGAAGCATATCTTATGGGAGTCATTTTATTGCTATGTTCATTTACCAGAATAGTAGTAGTAGTTTTTCCTCTAGGACACATGCCCTTTCTAAAAGTTTCATATTTACATTCACTTTAAAACCACCAGGAATGCGTTCAAGGTGTGTGTGTTTAATCCAATCCCCAAATCACTAGTCACACCCATATCATTTATGTCACTTTTGAGCTAGTATATTGTATAAGCAGGTCACTTTGGTAGTTTTCAGTATTTGTAGTTGTGTTAAATTTATGACTAACTCCCCTGTCTGTGACTATGAATAGTAACATCCAGAAACATGAATGATAGTAGGGGCAAAGCTTCTAGTTGAGTATCTGCTCCAAAGCTCCATGTTCATTGGCATATTAAAGTGGTGTCCTCAGCAACAGAGCTGATTGTGAAGAGGGTAAATAATAGCCCTAATTATAGCCTGTGATTGGTGTGCAATTTGTATGGGAACTTTTAGGACAACTATTTAAAAATACAAAACATATCTTTACCCTGGGAGATTTACTTGGTGTCATGAGTTATTCAATTGGGATATTGTCTTCACTATTATACAGTGGCTCGATTTATGTTCTCTTTGTTTTTTTTTATTTTATTAGATATTTTCTTTATTTACATGTCTTAGGTATCTCCTTTACCAGTTTCTCCTCAAAAAAAAAAAAAAAAAAACAAAAACAAAAACAAAAATCAAAAAACAAAAAACAAAACCAAAACAAACAAAAAAAACCCAAAACCAAAATCCCCAAAACAACAAGAACAAACCCCAATACCCTCCCCCTCCCCCTGCTTGCCAACCTACCCTCTCCTGCTTACTGGTCCTGGCATTCCCCTACAATGGGGCATATTACCTTCACAGGGCCAAGGGTCTCTCCTCCCATTGATGACCCACTTGGCTATCCTCTACTATATATATGCTGCTGGAGCAATTAGTCCCACCAGGTGGGAGCTCTGAGGGTACTAGTTAGTTCATATTGTTGTTCATCCTAAGGGGCTGCAAACCCTTTAGCTCCTTGGGTCCTTTCTCTAGCTACTTCATTGGGGACCCTGTACTCAGTTTCATGCATGGCTGTGAGCATCTACTTCTGTATTAGTCAGGTACTGTCAGAGCCTCTCAGGAGACAGCTATATCAGGCCGGATTGTCCTTCCTTCAGTCTCTGCTCCATAGTTAGTCTCTGCAACTCCTTTCATGGGTATTTTGTTACCCCTTTTAAGAAGGAATGAAATGTCCACATTTTGGTCTTCCTTCTTCTTGAGTTTCTTGTGGTTTGTGGATTGTTCTTTGTGTATTCTGATCTTCTGGGCTAATATCCACTTATCAAAGAGTGCATACTAAGTGTGATCTTTTGTGATTGTGTTACCTCACTCAGGATGATACTCTCCAGATCCAACCATTTCCCTAAGAACTTCATAAATTCATTGTTTTTAATAGCTGAGTAGTACTCCATTGTGTAGATGTACCACAGTTTCTGTATCCATTCCTCTGTTGAGGGACATTTGGGGTCTTTCCAGCTTCTTGCTATTATAAGGCTGCTGTGAACATGGTGGGGCATGTGTCCTTATTACATGTTGGAACATTACATCATCTGGATATACGTCCAGGAGTGGTATAGCTGGGTCCTCTGGTAGTACTATGTCCAATTTCCAGAGGAACGGCCAAACTGATTTCTAGAGTGGTTGTACCAGCTTGCAATCCCACCAGAAATGAAGTAGTGTTCCTTTTTCTCTACAACCTCTCCAGCATCTGCTGTCATCTGAGTCTTTTATCCTAGCCATTCTGACTGGTGTGAGGTGGAATCTCAGGGTTGTTTTGATTTGCATTTCCCTGATGACTAAGAATGTTGAACATTTCTTTAGGTGCTTCTCAGCCATTCGGTATTCCTCAGTTGAGAATTCTTTGTTTAGCTCTGTACCCCATTTTTTAATAGGGTTACTTGGTTCTCTGGAATCTAAGTTCTTGAGTTCTATGTATATGTTGGATATTAGCCCTCTATCAGATATAGGATTGGTAAAGATCTTTTCCCTATTTTTTTGGTTGCTGTTTTGTCCTATTGACAGTGTCTTTTGACTTACAGAAGCTTTGCAGCTTTATGTGGTCCCATTTGTCAATTCTTGATCTTAGAGCATAAGTTATGGGTGTTCTGTTCAGGAAATTATTCTCTGTGTCTATGTGCTAGAGGCTCTTCCCCACTTTCTTTTCTATTAGTTTCAGTGTATCTGGTTTTATGTGGAGGTCTTTGATCCACTGGGACTTGAGCTATGTACAAGGAGATAGAAATGGATCGATTTACATTCTTCTACATGCTAATAGCCAGTTGAGCCACCACCATTTGTTTAAAATACTGTCTTTTTTTCCACCGAATGGTTTTAGCTCCTTTGTCAAAGATCAAGTGACCATAGATGTGTGGGTTCATTTCTAGGACTTCAATTCCATTCCATTGATCTACCTGCCTGTCACTGTACCAATACCATGCAGTTTTTATCACGATTGCTCTGTAGTACAGCTTAAGGTCCGGGATGGTGATTCTACCAGAGGTTCCTTCACTGTTGAGAATAGTTTTCCCTATCCTAGAATTTTTGTTATTCCAGATGAATTTGCAAATTGCTCTTTCTAAGTCTATGAAGAACTGAGTTGGAATTTTGATGGGGATTGCATTGAATCTGTAGAGTGCCTTCAGCCAGATGGCCATTTTTACTATATTAATCCTGCCAATCCACCCGCATGGGAGATCTTTCCACCTTCTGAGATCTTCAATTTCGTTCTTCAGAGACTTGAAGTTCTTGTCAAACAGATCTTTTACTTGCTTAGTTAGAGTCGCACCGAGGTATTTTATATGGTTTGTGACTATTGGGAGGGTGTTGTTGAGCTCTCTTCATATGTGTGCATATTTTAAGAAGCTTCTACAGCCGTGGGTTTCTGTCTGTTTTTCCAAAAGCCCTTTGGTGTGGGTTGTCCTTTCTGTATCTCCTTGGGTATGTTGCCTTGCCATCCTTTTCATTTAATCCTCCACATATCAGCTTGCCATTTATCCTTATACATCAACATATTTTAGTTTCTCTCTAATTCACTATCCACTTACTGATCCCCTCACTATTATCAAACCTCTTTATTAATTCTGATTGAAATATACATATTTAAAACTTAAAAGCTAACATCTTATGGCAAACTGGTACAAGTGCTCTGAAAATCAATCTCACATTTCCTCAATTGGAAGTAGTTCTACTTGAAGACCCAGCTATACCACTCCTGAGCCCCAAAAATGTTATACCATAACACAGAAACACATACTCCCCTATGTTTATAGCAGCCTTTTAAAATAATATCCAGAAACTGGAAGCAACTCATATGTCCCTCAACCAAAGTATGGATTAAAAAATATGGTTCATTTACACAATGGAATGCTATTCAGCTATTAAAAATGAAGACGGCATGAATGTAGCAGGCACATGGATGGAACTAGAAAATATCATTCTGAGTGAAGTATTCCAGACCCCAAAGATCATGCATGACAGAAGGCTAACATGGCTGTCCTCTGAGAGGCTCTACCAGGATCTGACTGAGACAGATGCAGGTACTTGCAGGCAACCATTGGACCGAGTTTGGAGGACCTCTATGGAACACTGGAGGAAGGATTGAAGGATCTAAAGGGGATGGCAACCCCATAGGATGACCAGCAGTGTCAAATAACTGGGAACTCCCAGAGACCAAGCCACCAACCAAAGAGCAGACAAGGGCTGGTCCATGGCCCCTGATATAGCAGAGGACTGACTTGTCTGGACTCAGTGGGAGAGGATGTGCCTAATCCTGTAGAAAATTGATGGCCCAGGGAAGGGGGGATGTTCTTGGTGGACCACTATCTCAGAAGAAAAAGGAAGGGGGAATGGGATGAAGAATTCCAGGAGGAGGGACCAGAATGGAGGCAACATTAAATATAAATAAATAAAATAATAATAAATAATAATAAATCTAACATCTACATATGAGGTGATTTATGAAATATTTATCCTCTCGAGTTTGAGTTATCTCTCGTAGTATGATTGCTTCTTGCTCCATCCATTTATGTACAAATTTCAAATTTCTTAATAGCTAATCGATATTCTATTTTGTGACTGTACCATGCACTCATCAGTTGATGAACGTATATGTGTTTCCAATTTCTGGCTAATGTGATTGAAGAAGCAAAATGAACACGGATAACTAAGTGTCTTAGTTAGGGTTCCTATTGCTAGGATGAAACACCAAAAGCAGTTTGTGGACAAAAGAGAGTTTTTGGCTTGAAGGTCATCATCCTTGGAGGAAGTAAGGACAGGACCTTAAGCAGGACCATAAGCTGGTATGCAGATATGCTCCTCCCTCTAGGTGATTCCTCAAGGCCTTCTCAGCTTTCTTTCTTATAGAACCATGGACTACATGTCCAGGCATGGCACTAAGCACAAAGAGCTACATCCTCTTCTGGCTATCACTAATTTTCTCCTTCAACTGAAATATATATATATATATATATATATATATATATATATATATTATTCATTTCAAATCAATATATAGTATCAAATATAGTATCATGAATCAAATGTAGAGAAACTATTCATAGTGAATTTATATCACTATCATTATTATATTTTTATTAGTTATTCCCAGTTGCCCTTCCACAACCTCTCCATCCCATCCATCCTCTCCCCCATCCCATTTGCTTCTATGAATATACTCAGGATTCACCCACACACTCCCCCCACTCTAGCACTCCCCTATTCTGGGTCATCAAACCTCCTCAGGACCAAGAAATTCCCCCTCCCACTGATGTCAGACAAGGCCATCCTCTGCTATATATGTATCTGGAGGCGTGGATTGCTCGCTGTACATTCCTTAGTTGGTGATCTAGTCCTTGGGAGCACTGGGAGGTCTGGCCAGCTGACATTGTTCTTCCTATGTGGTTGTAGTCCCCCTTTGCTCCTCCAGTCCTTCCTCCAGTTCCCCCACCTGGGTCCCTGGTGATTGGCTCCAAGCATCCACATCTTTATTGATCAGTTGATGGCCAGACTTCCAAAGGAAGAGTCACACCAGGTTCCAGTTAGCAAGCGCCTCTTGGCAACAGCAACAGTGTTGAAGTTTGGTGTCAGCAGACAGGATGGATCCCCAGGTGGCCTTTCCTTCAACCTCTGCTTTATTAAGTTTGATGTTAGCTACTGGTTTGCTGTATATTTCTTTTACTATGTTTAAGTATGGGCCTTGAATTCCTGATCTTTCCAAGACTTTTATCATAAAGGGGTATTGGATTTTGTCAAATGCTTTCTAAGAATCTAATGAGATGATCATAGCATTTTTAAAAATTTATTTATTTATTATATGTAAGTACACTGTAGCTGTCTTCAGATACCCAGAAGAAGGCAACAGATCTCATTACAGATGGTTGTGAGCCACCATGTGGTCGCTGGGATTTGAACTCATGACCTTCGGAAGAGCAGCCAGTGCTCTTAACCACTGAGCCATCTCTCCAGCCCCGATCATATCATTTTTTGAGTTTGTTTATATAGTGGATTATGTTGATGGATTTCTGTATATTGAACCATCTCTGCATCCCTGGCATGAAGCCTACTTGATCATGATGAGTGATCATTTTGATATATTGATAGATTTGGTTTGCAAGAATTTAATTGAATACTTTTGCATTTATATTCACAAGAGAAATTGGTCTGACCTACTCTTTCTTTGTTGGGTCTTTCTATGGTTTAGGTATCAGAGTAATGGTGGCTCCATAGAAGGAATTAGGTAGAGTACCCTCTGTTTCTATTTTGTGAAATAGTTTGAAGAGTATTGGTATTAGATCTTCCTTGAAGGTCTGATAGAACTCTGCACTAAACCCATCTGATCCTGGGCTTTTTTTGGTTGGGAGACTATTAATGACTGTTTCTGTTTCTTTAGGGAGTATAGGACTGGTTAGATTGTTGATCTGGTCTTGATTTAACTTTGGTACCCAGTATCTGTCTAGAAAATTGTCCATTTCATCCAGGCTTTCCAGTATTTTTGAGTATAGGCTTTTGAAGTAGGAATTCATGATTTTTTGGATTTCCTCAGTTTCTATTGTTATGTCTCCCTTTTTATTTCTGATTTTTTAAATTAGGATACTGTCTTTGTGCCCTATAGTTAGCCTGGCTAAGAGTTTATCTATTTTGTTGATTTTCTCAAAGAACCCGCTCCTGGTTTGATTGATTCGTTGTATAGTTCATTTCGTTTCCATTTGCTTGATTTCAGCCCTGAGTTTGATTATTTCCTGCCTTCTACTCCTCTTGGGTTAATTTGCTTCTTTTGTTCTAGCACTTTTAGATGTATTATCAAATTGTTGGTGTATGCGTGCTCCAGTTTCTTTTTGGAGGCACTTAAAGCTATGAGTTTTCCTCTTAGGACTGCTTTCATTGTGTCATATAAGATTGGGTATGTTGTGGCTTCATTTGCGTTAAACTCTAAAATGTCTTTAATTTCTTTATTTCTTTCTTGAGCAAGTTATCATTGAGTTGAATGTTGCTCAGCTCCCATATGAAAATGGGCTTTCTATTGTTTATGTTGTTATTGAGGACCAGCCTTAGTCCATGGTGATCTTATAGGATGCATGGGATTATTTCAAACTTCTTGTGCCTGTTGAGACCTGTTTTGTGACCAATTATATGGTCTATTTTGGAGAAGGTACCATGAGGTGCTGAGGAGATGGTATATCCTTTTGTTTTAGGATACAAAGTTCTATAGATATCTGTTAAATCCATTTGTTTCATAACTTATGATAGTTTTACTCTGTCTCTGTTTAGTTTCTGTTTCCATGATCTGCCCATTGATGAGAGTAGGATGTTGAAGTCTCCCACTATTATTATGAACAATGCAATGTCGGTTTGAACTTTAATAAAGTTACTTTTATAAATGTGGATGTCTTTGCATTTGGAGCATGGTGGTTCAGAATTGAGAATTCATCTTGGAAGATTTTACCTTTCATGAGTATGAAGTATTCCTTCTTATCTTTTTTTGATTGCTTTAAGTTGAAAGCCTATTTTATTCAATATTAGAATGGCTACTCCAGCTTGTTTCTTGGGGCCATTTGCTTTGAAATTTATTTACCAGTCTTTTACTCTGAGGTAGTGTGTAGGTTTCCTGTATGCAGCAAAATGTTG
>JADRCD010226469.1:0-24776 GCA_019843815.1 Montemys delectorum
CACACACACACACACAGATCCCACTCAAGGTGGGGGAGAAGGAGAGGGAAGGAGGGAGGCAAGGAGTGAGAGAGTGTCTTATGTTTTCTACCCATCCCCAACTAGGTCTTCAAAATCTAGTTCTTATTCATACAGCCCAATTTAACTGGACTAGACACATTTCCTGTAACATGAAATGCCATATTACATGTGGCTAGTGAGCACTGTAAAGGTCAGCACAGAAGGCAGACTTTTACCATATGGCTTCAAATGCCAACTCTACCACCAGCTGTGTGATATCAGGCAAGTCATCTTACCTCCTGCACCTCTACTTCTTTGTCTATAAAATGAAGCTAGCCATAATAGTACATGATGCATACAGCTGAGAGAGATAATTGTGTTCATGTATGCCAGGATAGTTAGAACAGGCCCTAGCACTGGATAAAAAGAATGAAATATATATTTAATTATTACTTTTGTCTGATTTCTTTGTGATGTTTTGAGTTCCTTAAAGGCTAGAACTACTGTTTAACGTCTATATCTCTTCACCCTGCTTCAAGAGGGTGTTGCTTTCCCAGGGCCAGAATAATGGCTCAGCAGGTAAAGTGCTGAAACTGGATGACCTGAGCTCAGTTCCCAGAACTCACACAAAAGTGGAAGGAGAGAACTCATTTCACAAACTTGTTCTCTGACCTTCAGACATGCACTGTGGCATGCATGCCTACAAATATTCTCTAAAAATTTTAGGATATACAAGGTAGTGTTTAAAACAGGGGTATGAAATGTCCACGGAAAGAAATGAATATAAAAACCTAAAGAAAAATGTTCTTATTGTAATTCATGCGTGTAGCAAAATCTCAAGTCGTAAGAACTAATTTATTTTCTTATCTCAGAAATTCTACAAGCTAGGACAAGACCACTTATTGCTCAGTAAGGAAACAAGCATAGAGACAATTATTGTCATTTTTTTATGGGAGAAGGGTCAATTAAGGAGTACAAAGATAAACATATTACAAAAATCACTTACTCAAAATCAGCCTCAAGAGCAATCATAGGACCATCTCTAAATCTACAAAGTCAATTCAATTCCTCCCAAACAGGAAATACTTTGTAAGAGTCCATTCCATAAATTAAAATACACTAATGGTTGTCTCCCACTAGCCTCCTTCCCCTCCCAAGACTACAAGTAGAAGGTGTAGGGTCATGTGACCATACCCAGCATTTGCTTTAGATGTGCTCACTGAACACAACTCTAATCACATTTCCATTCTAGCCATGATTCTAACGTATAGTAATTTCTATTTTTTAAACCAGCTTCTCCACTTGCAACTGATAGTTGGGAACAGGAATCTAGAAGTCATATACCAGGGAGGGTGAAACCTTAGTACTTAAAAAAGGCTTAGGTTGCCAGATACAATCCTGCTTTTTATAAGATGATCAGACAAAAAAAAGACTGTCTGGTGATATCATTCCTCTAACCTACCTATTCTCATTGGCTGAACAAGCAGGTCACTTGTCCCTGGAAAGCTTTCCCCAACCCCTAAAACACGCGCACACACACACACACACACACACACACACACACACTTCAGCTGCCAGCACCCATTTTAAGCTATTCAGCAAGATAATGGATTATGACTTTCCCTTGGCTATAGAAAAAAGAAAGGAATGCACCAAACCATGTCGTAATATCTTCGGAAAACAAAGAATGAAGGAATCCCTAAGCAGCTGACAGACTGAATGCAGCTGTGCCTTGCTAGTATAGAGATGAGGAACTTTGTCTTTTACTAAAGATGCATTTCACCAGCAGAATCCTCCTGCCCACAAAGCATCAGAAGCCTCGCCTACCCAGGGGAGAGACAGAGCAGCACCTGAGAGCCTCCCTTCAGGAAATCCTGCATTCTACATTTCCAGCCAACTCAGAGTTACTCTCAAATATTCACTGGGCTTTATATTGAGCCTGCTATGTTCAGCCTCAAAACAAGTATGAAGAAAATACAACTTCCATAATATAACTACCCCCAAATAAAAATGAAAATGAAAGTCTCTTAGGGCCAATCTGTCTCTATCAAGTTCTAGAATTGATGCACAACTACAAAGGGAAGATCCTGGTGCAAGTTCAGCCCATCCATGGCCTGTATTCCCCACACCTATTCCTTCCTGTACTCTATGGAGTCTCATGCATAGGTGTTCAATTGAGTATGCAAACACCTCGGTTTCCATGGCCACTATATATCTAGTCCTATAAATGAAGAGAGTCTACCATGTCATCTTGGAGCATGTAATGTGGCTGGAAAAGAGAATTATGGGATGCAAATAAACAAGTGCTGTGCTGTGATATCTAAAGCTCAGAATCTGACCAATCAGTTTGTAGGGATAAACCACAATAAAACTACCACAATGGAGAAGTTAGAAAAAGGACTGAAGGAGCTGAAGGGGTTTGCAGCCCCATAGGAAGAACAACAATATCAACCAACCAGACTCCACTCTCCCCCCTCCCTCCCTCCCCCCCACCCCCCCACCTCCGCCAGAGCTCCCAGGGACTAAATCACCAACCAAAGAGTACACATGGTTCCAGCTGCATATGTAGCAGAGGATGGCCTTGTCAGGCATCAATGTGAGGAGAGGCCCTTGGTCCTGTGAAGGCTTGATGCCCCAGTGTAAGGGAATGCCAGGCCAGGGAGGCAGGAGTGGGTGGGTGGGTGGGAGAGCACCTTCACAGACGCAGGGGGAGGGGGATGGGATAGTGAATTTCTAGGGGAGGGGAACCGGGAAAGGGGTTAACATTTGAAATGTAAATAAATAAAATATCCAATTAAAAAAAAGAAAGAAAAAAATAAAGGACAAAATGCCTCCCACCTCTCGGGCAAAGCTCCAAAACTCATTTTCTGGTATTCCTCAATAACCTTACAAGTGATGAATTCTCATGTCACAGCTAAGAAAATAGCCAGTGAAAATCCAATGAGGAACGCGCACACCGGGCTTGAACACCCTTTCACTAGCAGTTCACAGTAAAACAATAACCAGAAATAATGTGTTCACACTTCACAGTGTATGAAAATGGTGTTGTGAAAATTAAATGATGCATTCCAAATCACAGAACCAATGAGGGGGCAAACCAGGTACAGAAAGATGTAAATGAAGGTTTATAAAATACATGAGGAAATTAATATCAACAATATATGAAAATGTTTAGGAAATTTTTATAAATCAGTATAAAAAAGCCAAGTGAGCTCCCAAAAACTGTGAACAGAGGATATAAACAGGAAGTGTGAAATCAGAAAACACAAAGGATGTTCCGAGTTACTCATAAGAAGAGAGTATTTCTTATACATCAGGATGAGAAAGATGTTTTAATCTGATAATAGTCAGTACTAAGTGACTTTGAGGAAATTCCACACATCTATCACTTGCTTTTGGATCTGTAACATGGAAATGCTTCTCTGAAACCACATATCTATCATGTACACTCTCATCTTCCTCTTAAGGAAAGATATGCCAAAGAGGAATGCACAAAAATATTTGTAACATTTTCAATAGTGAAAAACTAGATACCATAAGCATACAGTAGTGAATGAATAAGAAACTATGGAATTAAAAACTATGGAATATAACAAAGAAAAATAAGAGTAGATCTGTATAAATCTTGAATTATGACAGATATAAGATTTCTTTTAAATATGCAAAATAATTCATATAATGTATATTTTCTATAGTCAATAAATATATTCATATATTACACAAATATATAATTACATATATATTTTAAAAAAATAGGCCCCAGTATTTAAATTTAAGCAAACTAGTAGGAGCCCTGGGCTTTCCTTTCTTACATCTAACCTTCCCTTCCCATTTTATTGCTGCTTTTTTTTGCAATAAATACACGAACCAGTATCAACGAGAGGATCTTTATCCAGTGTTTTGGTATAGATTTCAAATGGCCTAAAATCCTCAAAAAACTATACATGTACTTTTCTAAGAAAAGCAACTGGCTTCTCTTAAGAGTTAGCATAAGAAAAAATATTCTATTTCAAAATGAGAGAGGGATCTCAATGAGAAGACTCTCAAAATTTCAAACTTAGTGATAGAGGGGCAGGAAAGTTTGGAGAAAGAAAGTGGAGCCAAGCACAATCTCAGCCCAAAACAGTCTCTCCATCAGGAGGAGGGCAAGCAGAAGCCTCACCAAATAAAGAAGCCAGTAGGGCTGATAAAATGAGACCATCGGCCCTAGCCATCAGACAAGCCCACAGCTAAACTGGGGAGACAGTGATTACAGACAGCAATCTGGTAGGCTATACTAGGAGAGCAGTGTCCAGGAACCAAGTAGAGAGGGAAAGATACTGTTTCAAACTGAACTACCTTGGAGGCCTCAGAAAAGGTAACAGTTACAAGTCAGAGAGCCAGAATTCAACCACCAAAGCCCAGAGTAAAGAGTCTGCCCTAAAAGCAGTTGTATAGAGCGAACATGACACTAAAAAGCAGAGGCATACAGGGGCAAGAGGTCCACTGGGAATAGGAGCCCTGCTTTCCAGCAGACATCAACTGAGACTAATTATGATGTCTGGTATTCCTGAGACTGAGGTTAGCAAGCACATCAGAGCACTAGAGCCACCATTCTGCCATACTTTGCTGTAGAAGTACTTGGCACCTACAGTGGGACAGTTAATACTTTCTAGGTTTTGAAAGGACAAAGAGAGGTCCTGTACAAATCTCAAGATTTTTGCCACCCCCATCCCCCCCCCAATGCACTTGGGAGACACACATCCTCCAAATCTACCCCAGAGAGAACATTAACCACCCTAGGGGTGTCTAGGGGACAGGGGATAGAGTCTGGGAAGTCTCCAAAAAGAAAATGCATGCCCAGCCCATAAACTACCAAAGCTACATATGGACAGCAGAAGCCTTTGATATGCAAAAGAAAGCCACTAAAGTGAAGAGTGACAGATTCTTGTAGGGTTCAGGCTCAGCACCAGCATAAATCATCTGACAAGCAAAAATCTTCAGGTTCAAATTACCTTCCCAAACCCAAGCACAAAATTTCAGTCTCCAATTTTTGGGACCCAGGAAGAGCCTGCTCTAACTTTTCACTCCTCTCTCTCTCATTTATATATATATATATATATATATATATATATATATATATATATATATCTTTACTCTTTGCCTTTTGAAGCTGGTACTTACCCTCATATCAAAACTAAGGACAAAACAACGACAACTAGAGATACAAAAATTCTCAACGAAATACTTGAGGACCAAATTCAAGAAAATGGTAAGAATATCACATAACATGATGAAGTTGGTTATACCCCAGGGATGCAAGGTTGGCTCAAAATATGAAAAGAAAAAAAGGGGAAGAGAGGATACAAATAGTTAAGGAAAAGTCAGACCTGCAAATACTTTTATTTGCAGATGATATAACCATATACTTAAAAGACTTTAAAACTCTACCAGGAAATTTTCAGACTTAAATACCTTCAGCAAAGAAACAGGATATGAAGATAAAAAAAAATTTATGTACCAACAACAAACTTTGCATGAGCAAGTTAGGAAAGCTATCCCATTTGTATTAGCTTAAAAACAAAACAAAATTTTGAGCCTAAACCAAACCACAGAATTAAAATACCTCTATAATGAAAACCTAAAGACATTTAAAAAAAGAAAAAGCCACTGAAGATTAGATAATAGAAAGACCTCCCATGCTCAAAACTGACAGAATTAATATTGTTGAAATAATGATATGACCAAAAGCAGTCTACATATTTAACAATCCACATCAGATTTTAAATGGCATTCTTCACAAACAGAAAAACATTATGGATAAGATCCTAAATAGCCAAAATAATCCAAGTAGGAAAAAAAAAATCAATGTTAGAATGATCACAATATTTAATCTTGGCTTATATTACAGAGTCATAGTGATAAAACTTTTATGGTATTGTACAAAACAGAAATGTAGACCAATAAAATAGAACACAGGACCCAGAAACCACACAGCTATGGTCACCTAATTTTTAACAAAACTGTCAAATATACACCAGGAAAATGGTCCTTGGAAAATGGGGCAACCATCTGTAGAAGAAATTAGATTTGTATTTCTTTTCCTACACAAAAATCAAATGGCAATCAATTAAAGACCTTAATCTAAACTCTGAACTGTCGAGGCTCTTAGGCTCTGGGAGCTTTCCTCTAGAACCTGGAGGAAAACACAGCCAACACACATTAAGATAAAGACCCAGAAGGCAGGTGAGAGTAGAGATAGGCGTGATTGTACACATCTTTAATGCCAGCACTGAGGGGGTAGAAGCAGAGGCAGGTCAACTTCTGTGAGTTCAGGCCAGCCTAGTTTACACAGTGAGTTCCATCACAGTCACGGATACAAATCAAGACCAAGTCTCAAAACACAAATAACAAAAAGCAAACAAAAGCCAGGTGGTGATGGCATACACCTTTAATCCCACCAAAGGCTGGTAAATCTCCAGTTGGAAAGCCAACCTAATCTACAGAGCTAGTTTGTGGACAGGTAGGCTAATTTATGAAATCAACATAGGAATGAAAAAGTATGATATATACATATACATAATGAAAACATTTTCAAAAAAAAGAATGGAATTATGGCAATGACAACTGGAGATACTCATATTAAGCCAATTAAGACAATGGCAAAATGCTAAATAGCACATGTGTTCTCTTATTTGCATTTGTTCTTAGATGTATGTGTGCATGTACTTGTGACTTGAAAGCAGAAGTAACATTAAGGGGACCAAGGAGAAGACAAGAGTTGGGAAAAGGGAGATTATGAGGAGAAATAAGTTGAATATACACTAATGTACAAAAGCTTGAACAAAAAAAAAGAATTTCTTAAAAAAGTTTAAAAAGAGGACTCAGTGAGTAGACCCAGAAACCATGAAGTTATTCCAGTTGGAGAGGTAGGCTATTTTACTTTGAGTTACCAGCCAGGCAAGCCCCAGAGACCCTCAAAATGATAAGGCTATTATTGGCTGTTGCTTTTGGAATCTCCTATGACTATATGTTAAGACCAGATTACTGAAGATACCACATACTATGGTTGCAGGATACAGAAAAATCAAATAGGAGCTGAGCTGAAAGTTTCCCCCATGCTGACTAGCTTTCATAGTGCCAGAAGGTTCCATGCAGGCTGCAGCAGGAGAGATGTCATTAAGTTTTACTTAGCTATGTACTGCCTGTGAAGTTCCAGGCAGTAATGTGTACACTAGTGCAACAATGGCATAACTTTTTCAGAAGTAACCAACTCCTTTCTGTCAGACTGAATCCACAAGAGCAAATTCATGTCTGGTACTGAAACACCCATGGCCAGGGAGGACATGGGCCTTAGTGGAGAAACTACAGCATCAGCATCAACAATTAGCTAAATGGACATGATCTGCCCATCAACTTGTTTTATAAATATTTGTGCTTATGCTCATAGTTTGGTGCTGTCATTCAGTTTTGGTCAGAGAAGCTTCTTTTTCCAGTGAGCAAGTTACTCAAGAAATGCATAAGCAGTGAAAGTTCTAAGTATAAAATGATTGCTTCATCTTAGCTCTCAATGAGACTTTTTCATTCACTCCAACGTTTACAGAAATTGTGGAAGAGGGGACTAAAAGGATGTAAGACTGGAGGAACTAATCAGGTGAAACGCTGTGATGCTGTCTTCCAGGCATGACACAATTAAAACTCTCAGGAGTTGTGATTATCTGCATAAGGCTGGCCAATCAACATTCCACTGTGGAGAGGGAAGGGCCATCTCTCCCCAGATCAACAGCAGTTGATGGTGACAATAAGACATTTTCTTCAGTAGAGTGGCCTCTGAAGTTGCCCATGTTCCTATAAATAACTCTTCACCCATGTTTCTGCACATACAATGTGATGCATATACCAAAGGAATTTTATTCATTCATAATGAAAAATGAAATCACTATTTTTTTGAAAATGAATGGAACTGGAAATTATATCAATCAAAACAACCTAGACTCTGAAAAACAGTGCATGTTTTCTCATATGTGGATCCCAGAATTTAATTTTTCTGTAAGTTTATGTAGGAGATGTTTAGGTCATGAAACGAGAACCATAAGTGAAGGGGAGAGATGTGAAGGGGAGACAGAATACATTTGACATAAAAATGGAATGCAGGCCACCCAGAGAAGGAAAGAGGCCAGCAGGGGGAAGAAAAGGGGACAAAGGTGGGGAGTTGAATCAAGGAATCAATAAAAAACAAAGTATATGTGAAAATGCCATAGTGAAACTCGTTACTTTATAGGTTATAGTTAAAATATAACAATTAAACATTTTTGTTAAAAAGAAATGAAATGAAAAACTAATATCACCATCCCATAAGTAAAAATATTTACTACCTTCTGCATTTTATTTAATTTCCAACTTGAAACCCACTCTCATATTGGGCAACCAACCATCTTTGGTTCCTTAGACTCAAAATCATTCTCGGATCTAAAATCTATTACCAAGTGTTTTTTGTTGTTACTGTTGTTTTTAAAGAGTTTATTTTTATGTGTCTATGTATGTCACAGAGGTGCAGATGCCACAAAGGCCACAGGAGGGTGTTGGATCCCCTAGAACAGTAGTTAGAGGTGGTTCTGAGCCACTCAACTCTGGAAACTGAACTCTGGTCCTCTAGAAGAGCAAGAAGCATTCTTAACAGCGGAGCCATCTCTCTAGACCCTCAGGTGCTTTAAACCTAACTCTAAGGTGTATGCTAAATCTGTATGTGTGTCACCACTCTCTACTCCCCACTCTGGGCAAGTGCTAATACTCCTCCAACTCCTGCTACCTTACATTTCATTGTCTCCATTAAAAACCTGAGCCAAGTTTTGTTTTCTTTTGTGAGGTTGAGTTGTTGCTTCTTTGTTTTGCTCTTGTTTGCCTCATGATGTAGGAACTTTCTTGCCATTCTCCCACCTCAGTCTCCCATGTGTAGGATAGGATTAAAGTTGTACACTACTATGCAAGCTGAGTAAAGACTTAAGAGCAGAAATCAGACTCTCTCCCTTGCTTAAGCAGAACATGGTCACTCAGAAGAAAATCCAAAATCTTTTTAATTGCCTCCTTGGTAGCTTGACCTTCTTACTCCTCACCGCAGTCCCAAGCCATTCTTTCAACCATCTCAGCAAGTCTGTTCCATTCTACACCCTTTACATTCATTCCCTCCACTTGAACTGCTAATGACCCCATCCTCCCATGACTGACCCTAGCGACAACTGAGTTGTTGGAGCAGTATTAGGACTACCCATTCCCAATACACCAATTAAAGAGACGAGTGAAGGCAGAGAGCAGAAAAGGCGACTTATTCAATATGGTCTGGGATGAGGAAAAAAATTAAGGGTTTATTGACCCCAAATGTGTCTTAAGGGTATTGAGGTGAATTTTAGATTTAACTAAGCAATCCTAGCTAAGGTGTGGTCCTGCTCAATATTAATTTTCTCAGCTCAGGCCCTGCATGTAACCTGGTAATTTGTTAAACCATCAAATCTGTTAATAGCTGGAGGAGGCAACCTGGCCCTTATGAATTCTGATCTTCATCTGAAAGGTGGTCTGTCCTTTCAGATTTTGCTCTTCTCAAAAGTCAAGATGACTTATGAAGAAAGACAAGAACTTATCTCTCTCCGTTAGTCACAGCTCAGAATGAAGGCAAATGCCAGGCTTTCATCTTGCTTTTGGATGCCTGTGGGCCCACCTGAGGAGTCAGCACGAGCAAAAGAGGTTTCTATGTACTCCTTTCAAGGTGAGTCCTTTTCAGACTCTTCTCATCCTACCTCCTGTCTCTCAATAATAAATAATGTATTTATTATGAAATTGAGCTTTATTTAAAATATTACTACTCAACTTTGCTTAGTGTGTTTGTTCATCGAATGTAAGTTCAGTGACACCTTAGAATTACTTGTTAGTTCCCTACTGCCAAAAATACTCCACATGTAAATTATTTTTTCTAGATTTTTTTAAAATATAAATGTTACCATTAAATATATATACTTCTACCAGTTGCCTGCTTTTCGACTATTGTTTTGAGATTTATTCAGAGCTCTGGTTTATTCACTTTCATGGCAATTTATGATATTTAATTATGATTATTCCATAATTTACTTGTGCTATCTTCTGTCAAATGGCATTTTAGTTTCAGTGACTAGTTGGAAGTAAACTAACGCTCTCTCTTTCTCTCTCTCTTTCTCTCTCTCTCTCTAGTGAAAATATGACTCACTCAGGTTCATGAGAGGCTCTCTGTAACTGATGTCCTTAAACTCTTGCTCAGGAACTCCCTAAAAGAAGTTTGGAAAACTGTGCTTCCTCCTACATGTTTAAATTGACAGATAAACTGGGCATGCATGGTGGCACACACCTATAATCAACCTCAGGAGATGTCTCAAGTATGAGGCTAGACTACATATCAAGTATCAGATATGCAAGGATGTAAAAAGACCAGATTTTAAAAAGTCAAAAATAAAGAAATAAACATAAATTGACAGCTAAAATAATTCAGCATAAACCTTCACCTAGATAGTTTAAGAACTTCAATGTGTTGAATGAAGAAATCAAAAGAAAAAAATCTTACTTCAAATAACACAATTAACTTCAAATAACATAAATACAGCTTAATAATTTATCTCATAAAATTGTGGGAAAAGTTAAATGACAAAGCACGTATGAGGTTTACAGTATAGACCATAGGACACAGATAGTTCTCCACATATTTTTGTTGCCATTGTAATTGTTACTAAATACACAGTAACAACTAAATATCAGATAATAAACTAAAAACTGCTGAAGAGAAAAAAAATCATGAAAGCCAATTGTTCTACAGAATAGGAAATCAGAAGGGTGCAAAAATAATTTGAAAGTGTTTATTTATGCATGAAGTACCCAATCAACAGGAAAATGTTTCTATGAAATGTAAAAATCATAAATGAGTGGAAGAATAACTGATAATACACACACAATAAAAGCAACAGGAAAAATATACATTCTGCTATCTGAACTGAATTCAAATTCTTCTTTTTACTTACTATTGTGAAATGAAACAAACAGCCAAACAACAATACTAATCCCCCCCCCTCCAAACTCTGTTAAATACCCTGCAAGGCTGATGTCTCATTAGAACTTCTGAGATGATAGAGAACTCGAATGTTACTATTCTGAAGCCAAATTTTGTGCTATCTTTAGTCCCTTAAATAACCATTTATTGTCCATCTCTGTGTTTAAACTAGCACTCTTGTGATTATCAGGCACGATCTTTTTTGGAATGTACAAATTCTAATTTCTACAAATCCAAAGGCTAAGAATATTATCAAATAGCACCTGAGGTCTACAGTGGAAATATCCCCACTTTGCTGTAACCTGTGCACCTGATGCTCCTATCAATGAATTTTTAGGACACTTTTATCTATAGTCTTCTTTGTTCTGTTACTATAAAACTCCATGAAATTGTTACCATGTTGGAATAAGGTAACCTGAATGGGTAACCTGAATCTGTATTCCTGAGCAATGGTCATTCATATTTGGCTCTGGAATATGAATCTTTTGCAGTGAAAATTGTGATTTTCACTTACTACTCTAAGTGAGTATGGAGTCAGAATCTGCAATTCAACACAACTTATACCCTATCAGGGTTCATAAAGATCCAAAGTCCTGCCAAGCCACAGGGGCACACACCATGCTCATGTTAGAAGAAACTAAGACTCAGAGAAGCTGACTGAAGTAGCCAACATGACATAGCTAAGACTGCCAAGATAAGCAGGGCAAAGACTTCAGGGTTCACCCTACCATTCCTCCTTAATAACAGTGTGTCACCTTTTTGCTTGTCTTATGATAGCTTAGAGAAATCATTTCCCATTCTCTCTAGCAACTAGATAAACCATAGGATTACGCTCTGCCTCATGAAACCTAAGCTGGAATACATACTTCTGGAGAGAAAATAAAGGGGTGTGTCTTTCACTTGTCTGTTATCTTAGAAGTTAGAACTGCTGGCTAGACCTTCAGAGGCCATCTCGGTTTATAACAAAGATATCAGAGAGGAGCTGGCTACCACCAAGATACAACTTCATGCTTCCTTCCTCTAATCCTAGACTGCCTACATCTAGACTTTGCTCACATCAGGGAGAGATACACATCCATGCTACATGAACTGCTGCCAAAGTTATTCCATTACTTTATGTATAGTTGAACTTAGTTCCAATATCAATATTGATACACTACAACAGAATCTCCTTATCACTTCTTCAGCAATGCCTTAGAATTAGATAAAATTATTATACTCCATAACATACATTTAACAAGCATTTCATGTGTGTTTATTATCAGATAGGCCTTGTGTTAGGTGCTGGGAAAACAATGATGACTAATACATACTACTAGACTTATAAAAGTTTATAGTATAGAGGGTACAAGACCTAACACTGACATAAAACCCAATATTTTGTGATACAATAAATGCATACAGATTTTTGCTATAGCAGGATAAAGGAGGTTTATCTAACATAATACCACCCATTAAATCCTTCCCATCTTTCAAAGCAGGTCTCATTCTCAAATAAACCATTCCTGGTCATGCCCCTGGCTAAAACCACTTTCTTTCTCTAAATTCTCACATCAGGTCAGACTGTAACTCTGCTCTACACTCCATCTTACCTAAAAGGCGAAGAAAAATACACAAACTCACAAAAAAGCAAAACTGTACTTTAATAAAAATCAGTTTTATTTTCCCACTCATAATGTTGTCTGTTAGTCTGTCCATAGGCATCTGCTTCCCCTGGGCCAGGTTTTTGCATTTCTCATACTATTTCTCATCTCTACTTCACATACCAGACCTATAAAGCTTTGTTCTTTGACGAGACTCTGCCTTCAATTCAGAGAAGTCTATGAGTATCAGTGCTCATTCCTCATCCAACAGTTTAGTCCCAAGTTAAGATATGCAAGCAGCCAACAGGAAGAAGTACATGAAAGTAAGCTGCCATTCCAGATTAAACAACAAAAAATTCTCAAGTTGAGGCTGAAGTGGAACTCCCAAGGCTGAGACCTTGAAGAAACTTTCCACAGAACCACTTAAGGGAGGTTCTGACTAGATACCAAGCCATCCCCTTTACCTTCAGCTTTATCAACTTCTAATAAATATACTTACTAACTTACTGTGTAGCAGCCAGTATTTCATGGTACTATTAATATATTAGAAAAAGAAAAGAAAATCCATGAAACAGAAGATACTCAAAATAGATAGAAACACTAAACAGAATATATATATATACACATATATATATATATACATACACACATAGTACACACACACATACGCATATGTGTATACATACCTATTCCTATTAGTTATTGAAAATAAAAGAGATAATCTAACTCTGAGTCTGGTCTTTTGACCTGATGGTACTTTACAAAAGAGGAAATATGAAAAATACTTAGAAACCAAATGAATGAAATTAAAACCACAATTGCATGTTACATAATTAGTACGATGAGAAAAATTAAAATTATTATTAATACCAAGTAGTGGTGAATACTCAGGGCAACCACTTGGAAAGCAGATGGTAACATTCGATCCAGTTAAAGATAGAGAAATAGGTATCAGGAGGCATGAGCAAGACTACTTAGACCTGCATTTTATTTTGAAGGAGTGTGTCATTCTGTTTTTGAGACAGGAATCTCACATGATAGGCTGGCTTCCAACTCACTAGAGAACTGAGATTGACCCTGAAGTCTGATCCGACGGCATTCACCTCTGGAATGCTGGAATTATAGGCATCAGCCACCTTGCTAAGTAACTGTTTATAAAAGCAAGAAATTCCAGAAGCTGAAAATAAGTTAGATTTTATGTACACAGTGATTTTTGGCATATCTATAAAATGGAATTCAATACACCAATGAAAAGTAAATCATAGCCAATAGGTGAATCATATAAATGTCTAAACACACACACACACACACACACACACACACACACAAACAAAAACAAAAAAAAGAAAAAACAAACCAAAACAACAAACACAAAACACTGCACGACAGTAACGTCAGTTCAAGTTTAGAAATGCATACAAATGCTGTAAACAAAGATAACCATGAAAATTGTTACCCCTAAAGTCAAGAAAATGGCTACCAAAACACAGTTATAACTGGAAAGCGTTATAAAGTGTCAATATTACTAATAATAGTAGTTAGTAATACTACTACTACTAATACAATTAGTAATAATAAGTACTAATGATGATTTCTGATCTGGATGGAGGTCTCGTGACTATTTGCTCTGTGGTTATTTCTTAAGCTATATATTTTGTGCTATATATATTCTGAATGTGTACTTCACATAATAAAAGTAGGAATAAAGGAAATATTAATATGGAGTATTTTCACTGTCAAAATAGTAGTTATATTGAGGCCAGCAGTTGTAAGACTGCATAGGGAAACAAAAGCCATAACAGACGTTTACCACCACTCATTACTTAATGAACACAGAACACAGAAAAACTGTTCTTATCAATGTAGCAGTCCACTGTATATATAAAAGGCAACCCAAATGCAATCAATATTTACTAAATGTCCACTACTGACAAGAAACAGGTCCAAGCTGAATACACCAAAATCTGGTCAGTGAACATAAAAACCTCTATCTTCCCACCAATGTAGCCTTCCAGCTACATTTGTTTCCTACTCTCAGAAAACAAGGAGCCTAAGACAACTTAAGATACACACCCAAACACCTGTACCGTCACCTTCGGAGTCTTCTACTAGAGGAATCAGCTACTTGGTGTTGTCAAAATCACCGTTTCTCACGTTTTCAGGTGGGCAGAGTTGCCATAGCAAGAGCCCTAAGTCAAAACACTTATCCCAACAACGGTGATGATGCAGAAATTGGCCTATATGGCGTCACAATTCTCATGGAATGGTCTATCTGAGATCCAGGGAGAAGTAATTTGCAAATTGTCAGAAATCATACCCAGGATTTTCTGTGTACTTTGTATTTTCACAGATGAGAACCGACAACTTGACACTTTCGACCAAAATGGTAGACTAGGCCCTGCTTCCAACATGGCGACTCAATTTGTTGACACATGAAAATGAATGTAGTCACAGCTACGATACCTGAAATTGGAGGTCCTGTTCCCCTTAGACATGTTTGAATGCCCAATACTCACTCTCAGTTCTTCGAAGGCCTCATCTAGCGTGGACAGCTGGTGGCCCCGGTGAGCCCCAATGACTGGACACAGGACACAGATGAGCTGCCTATCTTCCTGGCAATAGGTGCTCAAATCCAGCCCATGGTCTGGACACTTCCTCTTGGCCACTCTCTCCGCCTCCATCTCTATTTCGGGGTCAAACTCGCTTTCTGCCTCAGTTTCTCCTTCTGCCTCAGATTCTCCTTCTTGGTTGTCTTCCTCCGCCTCACTTCCCTGCTCATCTTCCATCTCTTCCTCGCTGTCTTCTTCACTCTCCTCGTCACTCTCATCCTCACTGTCTTCCTCTGTCTCGCTCTCTTCTTCCGACTCACTGTCTACCTCCGACTCGCTCTCTTCTTCCCCCACCTCGCTCTCTACCTCTCCCTCGGCCTCCCCTTTGGCCTCGACGTCTTCGGGGAGCGCGTCGTCCCCGCTGGCTGGCGGAGTCCAGGCCCGGGCGCCATGGACATACGCGGCCAGGCGGTGGCTCAGGAACTTCTGGCGGTGCGCGTCGGCGTGGCGGCGGCAGTAGCAGAAGCCGCAGTCGCGGCACACCTCCTCCGCCCCGGGCGCCTCGTCGGGTTCGCACTCGTCACACGTGCCGTCGGGAGGCAGCTCCTCGCAGGCCGCGCCCACTCCGGAGGCCATGTGGCTGCAGGGACGAGGCCGAGGCCTAGCGGCTCGCGTGCTCTCCGCCTTCGCCGCGGTGCCTCCTCACGCAGGCCCGCTTCCCCGGGGGACTGACCGGCCGCCCCGCTGGGCCGCGCGGCGTCTGCAGCTGCTAAGGCCAGAGGGCCCGGCCAGCCGTCAGCGCTGGGCCTGGTGCCCACTCGGGTCTCTCCGCTGCGCGCCGCGCCGCGCCCCGTCCCTCGCGCGCCACTTCCGGCGCGGCAGCCCGCGCCCCGTCGGCCCCTGCGCCGCGCAGCTCGGCCTCCGTTGCCCGGCAAGATCCCGGCCGCCGCGGGCCCACGCCGCCCCGGTTCCACTTTACCCACGCCGTCAGCGGCCTCTTTTCACTTCCTGAGTCACTTAAAGCGGCAAGGACCTTTTTCTGCGTTTTCCCGCGGGCCTGAGCATCCCGCCGGAAGGAGAAGCTCGAATGCCGACTCTCCTCACTTGAGCCAGCGACGGGCCCCGCCTCTCCCACGCCCTCCCTGGAGGTGTCAACCTGACCGAAAACCACTAGCCTGCGGTCCCTGCGGACTTGTGTCACTCTAGAGACACTGTCCCCGCCCCATTACAGCCCCAGGACTTTCAAGAGGCCAAAGCCCCAGGCTCTTTATCACACCGAACTTGCCCTCCTTTCCACAAAGCCCCCCAAAAGGGCTGTGTTTGTTATTTTAGACTAACAGGCAACATTTTTGACCCAAAGCAATACTATGCCTTGTGTGTTTGCAAAATCTGTTTGCATCCCGGCCTCCTAGGGATTCAGAATCTCTGGGTAATAGCTGTGTCAGGTGGGGGGGGGGGGTGCAGAGAGATCATATTTTTGAAGTGAGATGCCAACTCCCAGTCACTAACCGGTCACTCTAGATTCAGAGCTGACTCCAAAAGAAAAGAAAGCGGCTGATACACATTAATCAACGTAAAATGGCCCCGGACCGTGCTGGATCTTTTTGTGGTGTTTTCAAAGCCTGTTTTTAGAACCTTATCCACTAGAGTCCCCAAATCCTAAGGCCACCACTTAGTTTTGTAATCATGGACAAATTAATTCACCTTTATGTTTTTTCCACTTTAAAAACTAACCAAAAAAGACTTTGTAGAGATAATAGCAATATCTTTTTCGTGGGGATTTGTGGATTAAATATAAAGGAGTCTGTACTGAGTGATCACTAAGCTTTATTACGTTTAGCATAATTTATAGTTAATGCTGACAATAACCCTTCAAAGACCATTTCATATCTTAAACGTGAGACATGTTTGACAGGCTGCTGGTAATGTAGGCATCCCCTTCTCTACCCTTTATGGTTGTCTCTCCAGTAACAGAAATTTTTTTTGTATTTGAGAGAAGAAAGAGGGACATTTTGCTCTAGTGGGCAGAGGGAAAGTGGGTTACAGAATGGAAAATAGCTGGGCATGTGATGCATGCTTTCCAGCACTTGGGAGGCAGAGACCAGCAGGTCTCTGAGTTGGAGGCCAGTTCCTTCTACTTAGGGGTTCCAGGACAGGAGTGGCGATGGGGAGGAGGGAAGGAGAAAGAGATGGGTGGTCTGATTTCGTTTTAAAAGAATGCTAGGATTTCCACATCTCCACAAAAAAACGTTGAGGGGTGTAGATTAACAAACATTTTAAATAATGCTTGATTTCTCTTAATGTATATTTAATCTCTGTGCAACTTTGTTAAATATATTTTTTAGAAAGTTGAGAGTTTTGTTTGTTTTTTTTTCTTTTTAACTTCAGAACAATTCTATAGAACGCTGGAAAAATAATTTGTTTTGTTCTAATTTGTGCACATTTCTATTTTTCTTCCATTTATTTCTCAGGAAATGACTTCAATGTCTTCACTCAAAACAGAGATTGATGCCCCATTCTGGAAAAAGAAATTGACCAATGGCAACCCAGACTCTAGCATTAGTCGATCTGTGAGCAGTGTTTGTTGCTTGGTCATTTCCATCTGGGCTGAAAATAAAACTATTTAGGCTTTAGGAACACAATGGCATTGTACTTCCAAAATCTTTGAAGTGAAAATACATCTTAAAAAGCATTGTTTGACTGTGCATGGTGGTACTTGGAAGGCTGAAGCAAAACAGTTGCATGTTTGAAGCCAACCTGGCCTACTTAATAAGACACTCACTGACTCAAAACAAAATTAAGAAAAATTGTAGAGAGCGTAGCTCAGTGGTAGAGTACTTACCAAACATACAGAGACCTGGGGTTCAATACCTAGTACAGCAATCCCTAAAAAAGACATTTATGGGTCCCAGAGTCTTTGGTAAGGGGAAGTAACATGTTATTATTCTTGGTTCTTAATTCTAACTTAACAAAACACAATGCTCTGATGTTCAATATGTGATCCTTTACAATCTTCTGAGCCTTCTATGGAAAAAGTCTTAGAGAAGTAGATGAAATATTAAAACAGGGCTTTATAAAGTCTGGTGACCTCGTTAGTAGATTCAGTAAGGTAATCAGATTCCCTACTCCTCTCCATTGATAGTAGAACCACCCAAATCCCTGGGATAGAAGTCTTTGGGAACACCTAGAGATAGCCTTAACATACTAATCTATTACTTCCTGGGACATTTCCTTACAATGTAGAACCTTGATATCCCAGGTGTCAGTTGTCTGCCTTCATTTCCATGAGTAAAGAATCCAGGAGTGGCTTGACTATGTGTAGCACTGGCTTAGAAATGTAAGCAAGGACTTTGTTCTATAGGCATTTAAAGGCTAATCTGCAAAGGTCACATTTACTTGCAAGTGAGCTTGCATTGAGAGGACCTAATTTTCATAGGACCGTTTGACTCTCTTAGTAAGCTGAAGTTCCCCAAAGCAAGAGAACACGGTGGAAGACATATTATCTTGTATGGTCTAAGCCATACACCATCATTTCCAACATAGATAGTTGGTCACAAAGATAATATTGTCCTATCAAGTGTAGGAAGAAACTGACCAGGGGCATAAATACCAAAAGATCTGAGTTTTGGGAATCATTTTAAAGGCTCCTCTAGTTTGCCTCTCGGCAGTCTTCAATGATTTATGCATCTCCCAAAAGTAAAATACTCTCACTTTTTCCCGTAGTAGAAGTCTCAACCCAGGTACTGTGACTCCAGAGTCAGCTCATCTAAACTGACCGTAAATGTTGAGAAAGCTCCTGGGTATGTTTTAAGCCTCTCAAGTGTAATTCCTGTTCGTCTTAACATCGGTGTTTCTTGGACTCCCAGATACGCTGATGGGATAGGCTCAGCACAGCTGAGATAATCTGTTCAAAAGGAAGTTAGGAAGCTCTGAATGGGAAGGTCCATCAGGACCCTTCAGCCCAGTTACATACATCTTGGCATGTCTTTTGATAGGGCTTTCAGGCCTATTCCTGTTTGGGAAGGACTTTCTGTAGTTCTTGAGTTCACCTGTTGGACTCTTAATTCCTTTTCCATTTAAAGTAATACATGTTTGGAACCGTATGTACGTCGTCACTTTGACTTCTAACAATAGATGCTCGCAAGTCGAAATGCCACTTTAACTTATACTTCCTCCCTCCCTGTTTGTAATACTTCAAAAAGTCTCCTATAAATATAATTCAGTTTATTCTGTTACACAAAATTCATGCCTCCAAATCTGTTCAAAATGAACCCTGCTCTACTGAGACTGTCCCTCTGCTGAAGCTGCCAAGGCACACATCCTGGGGCATCTTTGAAGTCCTATTTTTGTCTGAGTGATTTTTCTGATTCCTTGGGATGGGCAGTTTTGAGTTCTAAATAAAGGATTGTACAGTCATACTCTCAGTCCATCGCTGGTATTTGCAACATCCTGGAAGTGTCTTTGTCTGGAAGCCATTTCTTTATTTTAGCATTATCTGCCACATTTATCTGGAAATTTTCAAACTAGACTTTTTTTTTTTTTTTTTGAAGCGTTCTTTCTTTCACATTTGAAAAGGTATCAGGCAATACCTTCGCCACTCTTGGGGGAAATGACTTTGGCTACAACATCCAATTGATTAGGCATACTTTCTATTTTCCACATCACTGTCAGTGCCAGTGTCACTAACCTTCTGTCTGTATGTAACAAATACCATTTCTAGTTTCCAATAACATTTGCTCTTTAAGTTCTCACCTATAGCTATCTTGCAGAGAGATATCCTTATGTCTATATGGATGTGGCACTTGCCAATAATAAATCTGATGGCGTATGGATTAGGCAGGAAATAGGAGGTGGAACATCCAAGAGACAGAAAGAATTCTGGGATAGAACCAGGTGCCAGAAGATTTGCCTAGGAAAATGTGATGAGATGGAAGCACGGTACCTGAACTCAGGTAATCAGCAAAATGGCAGACAATAGGTTAAAATAAATGGGATAATTTAAGTTATGATCTAATAAGAGAAAAAGCCTACCTATATGGCCAAGGTATTTATAAATATATTTTGAGTCTGAATCGTATTTCTGGGAGCATGGGACTGAGAGAAAGAACCAAGCCAAATTTCTACACTATCCCAAAGACGATAAGAATTCAACTAATAGTTTCTTTGAGTTTCTTTTTTTTTTTTCTCTAATATTCACTTCAAAAATCCTTCTAGCTTTTTCCTGGTGCCCAAGTCCAAAGCCTTTCCAATTTTAGAGTTTTATTACAGAAGAGCATCACTGAAATAAAATCCGTACTTGTGATCTATTGCTGCATAACAGTTACTTCAAAACTTTGAATTATCCTCAGGCTGCTCAGTATACTTGGCATTGGCATTGTCTTTTCACTGTGGTTAACAGCAGCTGTGAGGCATCTATCTCTAAGATGCTCAGCAGGCAGATGTGGAGGACAGAGCACTTTGCAGCTGTGATTCTTGTGAATGCATGTGAGAGTCTCAGAAATAAATGATATATTTCTAAAAGGCAAATGTGTGTTATTATGTGGCTATTAGGTCTTAAGCCTTTAAACATTCTGTCATTGAGGAGCTCCCTTTGACTCCCTGTGACTTTCTAGTTCTGGGAACCTCCATTAAAAAAAATCAGACAAGACACACAGAGCATAGTGTAGAAGAGAGGTGGAGTTTATTACAGAGTACAGTAGAGCCTTCTCAAGGGTTGAGAGTGGACAGGGGCCAAGAGGACCATTGTAAAGCAATGCCCACTCTTAAGGGGTGACTGTTGGACAACAGCCAAAGAGAACATTATGCTGATCTCAAATTTTGGCAGGTTTTAGCCTGTTTCTAAAGTCTCTAGAACAGATGGCTTTTCCTGTGGTGTGAGCTTCTATCCAGGTGATTGACAGATCCGCTTGGATTGATTCTTACAGGAGGGAGCAATGACAAGTTCCAGAAAGCCTGCTGCTAAACATCAATTTCACAAAACTTGGTTGTCTATTAATGACCTCCCAGGAAGTTTAGAGTAACATGTCTCTAACTAGGGCCAGAGATAGGGCTCAGATCTCATTCTTTTGACCTGTAATCAGAGACTTGCAGTTTAGGTTCTTGATTTTACAAGCTGCAGACTATGAGGTAGAGGTTCATCCCTCTAAACCTGCTAATATCTAACTAGCTACCTGACGGTTTGAACTCCATACAAATGAGGAAATGGAAATGCTGGAAAAACAAAAACAAAACAAAACACACACACACACACACACACACACACACACAGAGCAAAACAACACTACCAACTTAATAAAGGTTGCCCAACTAGAGTGTATATGAGCTTAGATTCTGGCTACTTCCTACTAGGTCCCTCCAATCCCAGCTCCCCCACCCCCACCCCCACCCCCAACCCTAACCCCACCCCCACCCCAGCTGTGATAGTAATGTATATCCTCTTCCACTGCTCCAAATAAGGAGAGTTAAGATTAGCATGATTCATAATGTAGCACAATTAGTTCCAAAATAGCCTTTAGAAGTTTAAAAAGAGAGCCAGAAGAACTTCCAAGTCCACTAGTGCTGAGAAAGTGCATGGGCCCCCTTCCGCTGGTCCGATTTCTATGTAATTAGACTGTCAACTCGGTGCCTGGTTTCATTTTCTCCAACAAGCCCCTGAGATCACCTAAAATCTCATCTCTTCCTGTTATCATATTAGCTACCATCTTATCCTATTATGTCAGTACAGTGAAATATTATACCTCCCAGCCTAGCTCAGCCCAGTCCCACCACAATATAAAGAATGAAGTCTTTGGGGCAGAGGCTGACTCTGTTCCTCAAAAGGCTGTTGATGATGGATATACAAAATACTGAGTTGCTTGATGCAACGTTTTCCCTGAACACTTCATTTCTTTCAGTCCTCACACGTGAACGGTTGAGTGGTTCGCTTCTGCTTAGTATAGTACTTAGTTCCACCTTAAAAGCAAATATCTGCCAAAATAATCCTAGATAAGCTATAAGCCCTGATCAAGATACTTGATGACATTCACTTAGTATGTTATTCATTCAGCATACCTCATTTTCCTGATCATTATTTCACTCACCTCAAGAACTCAAAACATTCCCCTGATGCTTATGTCACCCGTGTTTTCAAATGTCTTCTATAAATCACTTCCTAGTGGTTGCCTCCATTGTGCCAGTGTGGAAACTGCAGGCTGGGAGAATTACATGAAAGAACATCCAGTCAATTGTGAGTTAATCTCTGACTTCCTCCCTGGTCTCAAGCCAGCTCCCTAAACCCAGGCTGATGCTAATTCTTTTTGTCAAAATGATGTTTTCAAGCTCTTTTTCTAGGAAATGCTTTCCTGGGGGGTGGTCTTGGCTTTTATCTGCATGGACTGCTAAGAGGGAAGACAGACACTTAATCATCTGTAAGATCTGCACTCTGGGAATAAGGGGGGAGGCAGAAGAAAGTCCCTATATTTGCCTTCCATTTCTCCACTAGGAAAAGCAGTCACCTCTGGACTGGAACTAATTAAAGACTTTGTATTTCAGAGAATGGTGCACTGTGCTTGTAAATCAATGACTATGAGGGCAAATCTCCCCAAGGCCTGTTCTCTCTGTTTATTATTTATTTTAGAACTTGAGTGCAAGTAAACCAGCTAGTCACACCGATCAGATCCTAATCTGACCTTGGTTCATGCAAGACAACTTTCTTATTTTGTTTAATTATAATTTAACTTTATTTCTTTTTTATATTCAAACTCTACTTGCATTTCCCCAAGTTTTCCCCAAAAGTTTGCCCCAAAAACTCTCTTCACTGTATTAGATAAATGTCATTGTCTATGTATGTATTTTTTTAAAGTGTGAATTGTTTTGTTTAATGTACGTATTAAATTTCACATAAGCATTGAACTGAAGTGGGTTTTTTGTGTGTGTGTGTGTCTCATTATTTTACACCGTGTTGTGTTGTTAAAAATCTCTAATATAGAGCTGAAGACTTAGCAGGTAAAAATACTTGCTGCTCTTTCACAGGACCCCATTTGGGTTCCGAGTCCCCATGTTGGGAAGTTCACAATACCTGCAACCCAGGTTCCAGCGGCTCTGATGCCCTTTTCTGGCCTTCACAGGGACTTGCACACCTGGTGCTCCAACTTACACTTGGGCCCACAGATTGTGTGTGTGTGTGTATTTTTGTTTTGAGACTGGGTCTCTCTATGTAGTCTTTGTTATCGTACAGCCTACTCTGTGAACCAGATGACTCACCGTGATCCTCCTCTGCCTCCTGAGTTCTGAGATTAAAAGATACGTGCCACCACGCCCAGATGTGTGTGTGTGTGTGTGTGCGTGTGTGTGTGCATGTGCGTGCATAGTCTCATGAAAACTCATCATGATACTATTTTTTAGCATCCTAGTTTTTTAATAAAAGTAAATAGTTCTTTGTGGTGAATAGTCTGTTCATAACTTTTACATAACTTTTAGTATTTTATTTTCTTCTATTTTACTATTTCTTTTGAATGAATTCCTTGGTCTTTCTAGACAGTAACTCTGGTCCAGTTAAACACTGAAAACATCATCTTCTGATCCGCTACCCTCCACTAACACTGCGAGTAAGGGTGTGATTCTGAGAAAATGTCTTATGTATTAATGTGGTCAAATCCGCTCGTGTTTAAGGAGTCTTCCTTTGCCCCATGATCATAAACACATTGACTGTTGGAGTAAAGCACAGTTTTTGCCTCAAAAGGAATAAGAGATGCTTCATTTTCAGAACAATATATGGCCCTAGTCCAGGGATGCACATTCTGATTGCCCACATGGAAGTAGATGCATGTTTTTTTATTGTTATAAATAAGAGGTTTTCTGAGTATAGTGGAGGGAATATCAGGAAGGCAAGTTACACTCTGTGGCGGCTACTTAGCTTTAGAGTTAGTGGAAACTAGTGGTCTGATAACTTTATACATTCCAGTTGTTTTACCTGACAGCCAAAGGGTTGCTTATTTAGACATACAAATGGGCTATATATGACTTCTTTTTAAAGATTTATATATTTATTTTATGTTTATGAGGACATTCTTACTGTCTTCAGATACACCAGAAGAGATCATCGGATCCTGTTATAGATGGTTATGAGCTACCATGTGATTGCTGAGAATTGAACTCAGGACCTCTAGAAGAGCAGTTAGTGCTCTTCACCACTTAGCTATCACTCTAGCCCCCCATGAATTACTTCTTAAGGGAATTAAAGATAGCCCATGTTAATTTTGACTTTGATTCTGTAATGTTCCAACTCAACATGATTATCATTTTAAGCAGTCAATCAACCATGTAGATCTTTAGCATAGAACATGGCTTTTTTGTTTTTTTTTTATCTCCCCCTCCCTCCAGAAACTTCCATTTACAACTCCAATATCTTTCATGGCTGTCCTTTAATTTTCACAGTAACGATCATCTTCAGGTCACTTTTGTGCACAACTGCACAATTTAGAGTAGTAATCTGTATTTTCCTTATAGAATGAGACAGCTTTTTAACAGCCTAGTTCACTTTTTTTTTAAAATTCTTTCTTTCTTTCTTTCTTTCTTTCTTTCTTTCTTTTTTTTTTTTTTTTTTTTTTTGGTTTTTCGAGA
>JADRCD010226470.1:0-33394 GCA_019843815.1 Montemys delectorum
ATACAGTGCTTATCTTTCAAAAAGAAGTTGGCAAGACTTTGCTGGATTAGATAACTGTAAAATGAGCACAGTCACTACCATTACACTTGATGATGGGCAAATATAACATATATTCAATTAAAAACAATTAATATCTTACATTGTATATGTATAAATTAAAGAGAAGATGAAGATGAGATTTATGGAACCAAACATTCAGTTACTCATTATTTTGTTAATCAATTCCACAAAATAGTAACTGCTTATTGTACTTTATGGTAAAAATTATAAAAAGAATCAATATTATAAAGAAAGCACAAATAGTAATCACCCATGCCAAGCAAGAGGAAGGAAATCATGAGGAGAAATACACATATTTTATTTGTACATGAATCCTAACAATGTAGTAGTAATTCTTTGGAAATCTAGATTTGTGCAGTATAAAATTATCAGTCTGCTATATCTGAGAAGTGTGTGCTTTGTGTATGCATGCATTTCTTAAAAGATTGTTGTGATTATTCCATAATCATGTCAAGTATGTGAGAGCATCATTTTCTTTTCTCCTGTCCTCTGTTGATGAGCAATTTACCTTCAGTGTTTCTGAAAACAAGCTATAATCTCAAAAATATTTGCCAATAGAACTGCACATTTTCCTATTTAAAATCTGCTTGCTTGAATTACATTTTCAAAAAAAATCAGACTCAGTTGTATATGCCTTTTTCTAGGTGTTTCCTCAATCTTGAGTTTTCATGAAAAAGAGGAAGTTGTTAGTGGAAATAATTAAGACATGATCATAATCTGTAGCCCAAACCCCAAAAGCCTGCTGTCTGCTTCTTGAGATTAAGATCATTGTGATGAGCCACTAACCCAGATGAAAAATAAGTTTGATTTGACCTTGGATTTCATATAATCTTTAATGGCATATAATCACATGATTCCTTCTGAAAACTCATAGTAGTTGGATATGTCTTTACAGAGTTGGCTTTGTGGTATATAGTTGTCACATGTGCAAGTGCAAATGTGCTCTGCTATCATTTTGAAGGATTTATTTACTACAGGAAATTGAATAAAATGCAATTTAGAGTATCTCATAGTTCAGTCATGTTAAGGTTAGCAGGACTGAATGCATTCCAATAAATATACATAGAACAATTAAGGAAACATTTTATAAATATGTTGGTACGAGATGGCCACACAAAACTTGATAGAAACCTGGTGATCCATTATATTGACCAGGATAATGGGGCCTTTGTTCTTAGTGAAACTCTACTGAATGATATTTTTCTCTAGACTTTCAAGTTTTGAATAATTTCTTTCTATTTAGGTCTGTCCTAGATAGTCTTTATCTTCTATCAGGTCTTTTGTGCCTGAAATCTTTGGCTTCACTGTCTCATCTACTTCCTATATTTCTTAGCATAAATAAATCACCATGAACATATTTTTGATTGTGTTAATTTGTCAGCCTTATATCTCTATACATTGCCAAACCAAGACATTATTTCTGTGATTGTAAGGAACATACAGATCTTGCTATTAGTCAACTTTCTTCAATCATTGCCTGAATAGTTACTAACAGAAAACAATTAGAAATAGTGTATAATGAATGAACTGATAATTACTGAGAAAGTAATACCTAAATATAATAATAATGATTTATATTTAATAAATATAGTAAAATAAATCACTTAGCATACCCTTTCTCAACTGGTCTTCACAGATTAACTTTATTATATTATCATAGAAATTACACTATAGCACTAATTAAAATCCATATTAAAAATTGCTAATTTTAATTCATTTATTTTTATTATTAAGTTATTTTATTTACGTACATTCCAAATGTTGCCCCCATTCTTGGTACATTCTCCCTGGGTTCTTCATCCCTTCCCCTCTCCACTTTGCTTCTAAGAGGGTGCTCCACACCCACCTACCCACCCCACCTCAACTCTACAAGCATTGCCCTTCTCTGGGGGCATTAACTTTCTACAGGATTAAGTACATCCTCTCCTACTGAAGCCAGAGGAGGCAGTCCTGTGCTACATATGTGCCAGCCAAGTCCCAAGGACATACCTACATACACACTTTTGTTGGTGTCTTAGCCTCTGGGAGACATGAAAGTTCAGTGTTAGTTGATACTCTTGTTATTCCTATAAGGTTGCCATCCCTATTCAGCTCCTTCATTGCTTTCTCTAATCCTTCCATAGGATTATGGAAGTCCTTCCTTTAACTCTAACCTCAGTCCAATGTTTGGCTGTAAGTATCTGCATCTGTCTCAGTCAGCTGCTAGTAGAGCCTCTCAAAGGGCAGACATGCTCTCCTGTCATTCATGTCCTTTTGGGTCTGGTTTACCTAATTCAGGATAAGATTTTCTAGTTCTATCCATTTGCCTGCAAAATGCATGGTGTCCACGTTTATAATTGCTCAATTCCACTATGAAATAGACCCACATTTTCTGTGTCCACTATTCAGATGAGGGACAACTGAATTGTTTCCAGCTTCTGGCTTTTGTAAATAAGGCTGATATGAACATAGTGCAGCATGTGTCCTTATGGTATGGTGGGGCATCTTTTGGGTATATACTCAGGAGCAGTATAGCTGGGTTTTCGGGTAGAACTGTTTCCAATTTTTTGATGGTTCCTCAGATTAAGCGGTTGTACCAGTTTGCAATCCCACCAGCAAGGGAAGAGTGTTCCTCTTTCTCTACATCCTTGCCAGCATCTGCTGTTACCTGAGTTTTTAATCTTAGCCACTCTGATTGGTGTGAGGTGGAATTGCAGGGTCATTTAAATTTGCATTTCCCTGATGATTAAGGATGCTGAACATCTCTTTGACTGCTTCTTGGCCATCCATGATTCCTCTGTTGAGAATTTTCCGTTTAGTTCTGTAACCCATTTTAATTGATTTAAAAGGGAGTTATATGGGTTTTTTTTGGGGGAATCTAACTTCTTGAGTTCTTTGTATATTTTGGATATTGGCCTTCAATTGTATGTAGGGTTAGTGAAAATCTTTTCCAAATCTGTAAGTTGCTGTTTTTCCCTACTGATAGTGTCCTTTGCCTTACAGAAGCTCTTTAGTTTACTGAGGTCCCATTTGTCAATTGTTGATCTTAAAGCCTAAGCCACTGGTGTTCTATTCAGGAAAATTTCTCCTGTGCCAATGTATTCAAGGTTATTCCCTACTTTCTCTTCTATTAAATTCTGGTTTTATGTGGTGGTCCTTGATCCACTTGGACTTGTGCTTCATAAAAGGAGATAAGTATGGATCAATTAGCATTCTTCTACAGGCAGACTGCCCGTTAGAACAGCACTATTTGTTGAAGATGCTTTCTTTTCTCTATGGTATGGTTTTTACTTCATTGTCAAAGACTAAGTAAGTGTCCATAGGAATATGAGGGTTTTTTCCCCCCCTGGGTCTTTGAATATATTTCATTGATCAGTCTGTCTCTGTACAAATACCATGTGGTTTTTATTACTGTCACTCTGTAGTACAGCTTGAGGTCAGTGATGGTGACTCCCCCGCAGAAGTTCTTTTATTGTTGGGAATTCTCTTTGCTATACTGAGATACTGTTGTTCCATACAATGTTAGTAATTGCTCCGTCCTTGTCTGTGAAGAATTGTGTTGGAATTTGATGGGGTCCTGTTGAATCTGTAGATTGCTTTTGGTAAGATGGCCATTTTTATTACGTTAATCCTACTAATCCGTGAGCATGGTAGGTCTTTCCATCTTCTGAGGCTTTCTTCTATTTCTTTCCTTCAGGGGCTTGAGGTTCTTGTCATACAGATCTTTCATTTGCTTAGTTAGCGTTACACCAAGTTATTTTACACTATTTGTGACTATCGTGAAGGGTGTTGTTTCACCAATTTCTTCTCAACTGAATTATCATCTATATAAAGGAAGGGCTACTGATTGGTTTGAGTCAATTTTATATCCAGCCACGTTGCTAAACTTGCATATCAGCTGTAGAAGTTCTGTCGTGGAATTTTTGGAGTCAGTGATTATACGATCACACCATCTGCAAATGGTGATACCGTGATTTCTTCCTTTCCAATTTGTATCGCCTTGATCTTCTTTTGTTGTCTAATTGCTATAGCTAGAACTTCAAGTACTATATTCAATAAGTAGGGAGAGAATAGGTAGACTTGTCATATCCCTGATTTTAGTTCAGAACTCAGCAGAAATACATATCTTTTAATCATCTTAGTTTTCTAGCTCATATAACAAGATATATTTCTATCACACTATTAAGTATAATATGACTATTATGCTTAAATAAATATATATGCAATACAAAATACATATGCTTAAAATGATAAAATATTAGAAACTTAAATTGTAACTTTCTACTGATGGAGGACCATATTTCATTAGGATATCATTGGTCTGAATCAGGATATAGCTGCTGAATTTTTGGATGTGGAGGATATTTTCTATGAATAGGCAAGAAAAAAATAAGGTCCACACACAATTTTAACCTTTAACCTATGAAATATTTGTCCATAGTCTGTGGTGCTGTTTTAGATCAATGGGACTTCCTTCAAGGTAGGAGTCAAGCTTCTCTAACACATTGAAATACTTTTTCATCAAGGTGTATGCCATATTCCAAAACATTTGCTTTTATTTCAAAAATAATTTTCTAATTTTACCCACATTTTATGTCCTCCAAAAAAAGTTCTTTCTTTGCTCATCAATAAAAAGTAATTTCTATGTGCTAAATTTTATTATGGGATTGCAGTATTGCAATGGTATATTTCAGCTCCACTCCAAACTCTCTGACAATTATCAACATATCTGAAGTTAACTCCTCCATGGAAATGTCCTGTGATTAAAATCACCTATTCAGTAAGCAATGAAAGTCTTTCAAACTCTGAATAATGTTGAGATTTTGATGTCTTCTTATGATTCAAAATGTTCTTAATGATATATCACAATAGGGAATCTCTCTGATCGTATTTTTTAAATATCTTTGTTCTGTTCTATTTGACACATTACTACATAGAAGCTTAAAATTTTGAAATAATCTTCAAGTAATAAGTATTAACAGTAAAATCCTGACATCTCCAGCTTACCTGGCTGAATGATGTGTTTGCGGTCATGGAAACAACAATTGCTTATTTTGGTCTCTGACAAAGCTCTTTTTGTGACAATGTGCATTGTCAGTGAAAAATAACATTTTTGAGGGGTATTTTTATTCCATGTAAGTTTCAACAATAGGCTTAAACTATTCAGTTGTTTATGTTCTAACAGACATGCTATCAGATGGGTTTGTTGATCCATTTATCCAATATGTATTAGACTTCTGTAATACTTGAGAGTGCAAAGATTTGGGAAATAGTAACGTGTCTCAGGTTTAATCATATAGAGGAATCATATTGGCAATATTGGAGAGAAAAGAGGAAGCCTTTGAAGCTTTATTTCCACGCATTGACTTTATTTTAGGTAGAACATTTGTAGCCTACATCTTCCTTCAATAAAAGGCTACTCTATCTATTTTGAAATTCTTGTGTTTACATAAAGTGTATTTGGAAAGAAACAATTACAAAATGTTGAGGGGGAGGATACAACTATTGTAATCAGTGTGTAAATGGACATAGATTAGCCTTGGTAGTAGGGACACTGATCTTTCTACCATGTTGTATAAACGTGAAGAATCCTCTGAATCTGTCAAAAACTTGTTTTTAGTATTCAAGACGTCATTCTTCTTTTTCTAGAAGGATAAGTTTCAGAGATTCATCCCTCACTAACCTTTATAACTTAAAGTTTTTGTTTTGTTTTGTTTTGTTTTGTTTTGTTTTGTTTTAATGAAGTACATGTGACTTTTCCCCTGGACAAGAGATCATGGGCTGATTACTGTCTTCCAAATAATTACATCACATGGAGCAGACAAGCTTGAACACAGAGAGAACATCTTATAAATGCCTTTCCACCATGGAGGGTTCTGAACACTTACACCATGGATTATGCTCCCAGCTTAGTGATGGCATCATTTGATGTGTCACAATACAACTTCGAAAACTATATTAAAGATTGTTAGTATCTTATAGAATGTTGTATTTTACAATAATTACTGGAGATATAAAGTGAGTTTGTACTGTTTGAATAGTCATAACCATGTTGCTTGAGATAGATTATACAAACAATTACCAAAAGCGAATGATATAAAGAATCCTAAAATCCAGTAAACCTCTATTGGTTTATCTATTCATAGAAGTTCAGAAGAGTGGAAGAAATAGGAGCCAGCTGGGTCACAGACACCACAAGAAAAACACATAGAAATCAACTAACCTGGGCTCAAGGGCTCACAAAGACAGGGAAACCAAGGAGATGGCATGAGACTGACTTAGAGCCTCTCCATTTGTGTTATAGTTGTATTGTTTGGTCCTCTTTTGCACTCATAACAGTAGGAGCATGGGCTATCACAAACTTTTTTGCCTGGTTTGGAGACCTTTTTTAAATCTTTTCCCTCATATCAGCTTACCTTAGTATGGGGGGTGGGGGAGGGAAGCGCCTGTTTTATTGCCAATTGTTAGGCCATGTTTGTTTGCTATCCAAGGGAGGCTTGCTCTTTTCTAAAGGGAAATGGAGGAAGGGTGGAGGAAGGGGACGTGGAAGAAAAGTAAAAGAAAAGAAGAAGTCACTATTTGAAAGAAAAAACACATTCGTTAAGGACTCCATGAGACAGCATGAGAAAGTTTTAAATTTTGCTTAAAATCCATTTTAGCTACTATGTTTACAATAAACTCAGAAAACATTTTTGTTGATTGTGTTACTATGGTTTCAACACAGTCTTTTACTATAGAAACAGTAGCTTCAGTTTTGATACTCATCTGCATTACTTCTTCTTAATGTACTTCCCGGTCAGAGAAAATATTTACTTTTTTGTTATATGTCTGCTTCATCATCATGATTATGTTGTTCTTCTTGAATTGTTTTTGAAAAAAACCTACTATCCATCTTAGTCAACTACATTTTACTTTAGTTCAGTTTGTAATTTTATTTCATAAACCAGCCACCACACTACAATAACTGGAAATCAAGTGTCCTTATAATTTTGACAGGTTAGCACTTGGCAACCTGGTATGTTAGACTTTATTATTCTTGCTAAAATATATTTCTGTTTTGTCCTAATTAATTTAGTCACTCATTGAAAATATTTTAAATTATGCTTACTCCTTTATTATTGTGATTTAAAAAAAGAGTGGGAGGTAGTTATAATAAATCTTTCAAAAAAACTCTTAAACCAAAACTTGAACATGTTTCTATAATGAATTTAAATAGCTTAATAAATAGGATAAATCAGAATTAACTACACATTTACATAACACACTTGGTGCTAACTAAGCATGTAATATGGGGAATAGTATTGGTTCTTTAGAAGTTCCTATGTTTTAGGGACAGTGTTGGTACTTTTACTTTTATATCTGTGTTAAATTCCTACAAACTAGGCTTGAATATATTATTTCCTTTTTTGAAGAAGAGGGAACTCTGGGACAACAAAGGTTAAATACTTTGCCTAATTCTCTTCACAAATCCAGAATTAAAATGTTTGCGGTCTGACTTCAAAAGTCAGTCTCTTAATGCCAGTGCTGGGCTGCTTTCCACCTGACTGAAAATTGCAGACCACGTCAGAAAGTATCCAGAAGAAGATCAAATGACATATCTAGTCTATTGTGCTAAGAACTTTATGAGAATTGTATGAAATGGATTCTACACAAGTATATTAAAATGTACTTAGCTAAGCTTTGGCAGTAAAGAATTGAGTGAATATATGAGAACGTGCTTAAACGGCCCAGAGCAAATGTAGACATGAAAGGTTTCTACTAAATTAATAAATACACCACTATATTATCTAAGTTCTATCATAAAATATCAGTATAAGGAAATGAAAGAATTTGGAAAAAATCAGAGTTGAATTGCATGTCTGTGAATAAACCCTACAACTCATGCTGTGTTCTAAGTGTAATTCATGGAAAACCAAAAGAATATTTTACGATCTATAAAGGAAACTGTGACAAAAGCTTGTTTACCTCAATGAGATTAAGCTACAAAATAAGGATGAAATCAAAAGGAAGACCATTTATCTCCATATGCCCACTGCTTGAAACTAAATAGTAGTACATACATGTCTAGAAATATATAGCTGAATGTTGATCCTTAATTTATAATGGATGCATGAGAGTGATAGTAATATTTAACATAGGAGGAAACTCCTGGCATTCTAGAGTGTATGCTGCAGGGCAGACTTTGAAATATATTTTTTTTACAAGTGTACAAGTTTCACTTATGGGATGCAAAATATTTTTAAGGAGCTATAAATTAGCTTATGTAGGTCACACTCTTTAAAGCACACTGCTAAGGCAAAGAGGTTTGTGGATAAAAGAAGAAAGTATAAAAAGAACCAGTTTTTCTAAGCACATGAGAAATGCAAATGACTTCAAATGCCAGGAGAATGCTTTAAAAGTTGGGATTTGTAAAAAAAAAAAAAAAAAAAAAAAAAAAACAAGAAGAAAAGAAAACCAAAGGGGTGGGGTGCAGTAGTTGTAGTAACTTCAAAGGGTGCTTGAAAACTCTCTGCTGTAATTGTGTGGTCTCTATTGGCACTTTTAAAACGGATGCTGTCTACAGTAGCTCTCAGCATGGGCTACTTCTTGGGATCACCATGGGAATGTAAAAAAATGCCTCTCCCTCCTGATTAATCTTTTCTTGGCACAGATTGAGGAACTGGACCTATGTTTAAGACTCCCAAAGGAATTCTAATGCAATATCATGACTGAAACCCATTCAAGGTCACTATGGCAGAATAAATTTGGAATGTCTATTTCGGGGAAGATTTTAAATTCAAATAATAGCTTTGCTGCCCCTCAACCAGGTTCCTTTCATTTTCTACTCTAAGTAAATATTTGAAGTGAATGTTTCTTGGAAGGAATTTCTCCTTGTTCCAAGTGAGTTTCTAATACGATGAATCAACAGTATAAAGTCTAGATTGTTTCTAGGAGTAGAAAATATGATGTCTTCTTTTGAACTTCATTGTCAAATGCTGCCATTTTAAAACCTTGGTAGCATTTATGTATGCCCATATATGTGCTCTTTGCCTCATATACATGTAAGCACATATATATGTATATGTATACATATATATATATATATCAGCATATATTTAATATAGAGAGAGCATATATATAACATACATGAAATATATATATGTATATACATATATTTACAAAAGAAGCTGATCACTAGAAGTCTGCATATTTTCTGTAAAAAGAATACACTAATGTGTCCAAAGGTTATAGAGGAACTGATGCTAATGTACATGTGGATAAATGCCATCCTGTTCTCAGAAGTGTGCTATGTATCTGAACAAAAACACTGGGGAGTTCCAGAAACTTGCCAGTTCTTAAGAGTCAAATTAAGTTGACAGGTTTTTTTTTTAAATTAATTATTTTATTAACATCCAAATGTTGCCTACTCTTTTGCCCCCTCCACAGAGTTTTTTTCCCCCAACTTCCCACCCTTTTGCCTCTGAGAGAGTGCTCCCCATCTGCATACCCCTAACTCTGGGGCATCAATTCTCTATAGGATTAAGCACATAATCCCCCACAGAGGCCAGACAAGGCAGCCCTTTGCTACATTTATGCTGGGGCTCAGGGACTCTTTGGTTGCTCTTTGGTTGGTGGATCATTCTCTGCGTCCCAGTTAGTAAACACTGTTGGTCTTCCTGTGGGGTGGCTATCCACTTCAGTTACATCAATTCTTCCCTAAATTCTTCCAGAGCTCCTGGATATCAGTCCAAAGCTTGACTGTGGGTATCTGTATCTATCTGTCTCTGATCCTGGTAGAGTCTCTCCGAGAAGTTACGAGAGGCTTCTTTCTGCAATCCAACATAGCATTAGTGATAGTGTCCAAGATTAATGCCCATCCTTGGGATAGATGCCAGTTTGGGCCAGTTATTGGTGAGCCATTCCTACAATCTCTGGTCCCTTTTCATCCCTGAATATTTTTAGACAGGACCAAATTTGGGTTGAAAGATTGTAGGTGGATTGGTGTCCACTTCCCTCCGTGGAGGTCCTGTCTGACTACTGGAGGTAAGCTCTTCTGGTCCCATATCCCCACTGTTGGGCATTTATGCTAAGGTCAACCACATTGAGTTCTGGGAGCATCCCCTAGCCCAGGTCTCTGACACTTTCCAGAGATTCCATCCCCCTGCCCCAGCAGCTGCAGATTTTCATTCATTCTCATGGCTCTCTGGGTTTCTCTTCTATCTCCCCATAACCTGATCATGCTCCCCTTTCCACCCCACTTCCCTCTCGCATCCGGGTCCCACATAGAAGGGGGAACAAAAAGTTGACAGTTTAAAAATATATGATAACATTTTAAACACTCTGATACATGAAATTGTTCACTGCATTTTAAAAAAATAATTTGTTGCCGAGAACAATAAGAATGTCTATAAAAATTACATTATTTTACCAACTGTTAAATTTGTTTTATATTCTGTGTTCTAAGCACTTACAGCAAGAATACAATTAACAAAGACTCATGAATGAGGGTTTCCCACTCACTCAGTGTGTGAGTACAATCCCCGTTGTTAGCAAACACTGATCATCTTATCATCTGTTCAGGTACTCATGATACTCAGCTTCCAGTATACTTCTCCTAAATCTCCTTTTTGTTTTTGGTTTCTGTATTTTGTTTTGGTGCTTTGTTTTCTGAGACAACAATCTCACTATATAGCCCTGGCTAGCAAGGAACTCACCAAGTAGCTTAGGCCGTCCTCAAATTTGAGGTGATATTTTGCATTAAGCTTCTCCATTCAACGAGGTAGGTATATGCTATTAAACCAAGCTCTTGACTATTAATTTTTCTTTCTAGAATTATTTTATACTTATAAAGGTAACTTGGAAATGAATATTCAATTTTCTAGCTGTTGTGGAAAATTCACCCTTTTATCACACTGGTGTTCTTGCTGAACTTTAAATCCCTACTCTTACACTAATTTAAATAAAATAATTTAAATAAAATAATTTAAATAAAATAAAATAAAAGGGATATCATTATGGGTGGCTTTATTAAGATCACAGTCAAACCTGTGACTGCCAATCTGCAATCAATGGGTGCATGCACTGTTATCTTTTCACCTACAAATTGCTGTTCATTGATCTGAAATAACACCTACTACTGTGTACCTCATGGTGTGTAACTTCCAGCATATCATGTTTGAGAAAAAGAATGAGTGCCAATAAAACACACAGTACATGTTTGCCGTAAGATATATTAAAATATCACATATTAGCATGTTTTAGGAGAAAGAATTGAGATTTGGGTCAGGTAGCGTGAGGTAGCAATTTATAGTGGTATACCCTAGGAGGCAAAAGAAGTACTTATAAAGAAAGGATATTCTTCCCCTTTTAATATATATCCTGTTTTTAATATGTTAAAATACAGACATTAATACCTTTGAAATGCATGCATTTTCTGGTAATTATCACATTGTAATATAATATAGATTATTAATCACTTTTAAATCATGAGTTATAACACTGTCACTAGCCCACTGCTGCCATCTTGCTGTATTTGTAATGTTTCTTAAAAGTGACTGACAAAGCATCAAAACACCTAGCATTTGTAACTACTGCAAAGGGCAAGTCATATTTCTAAATGTAAAAATGCCAATGTTTTCACAAGTCAAAACTACTAATTCACCCTTAAATGTGATGTTTGAACTACCACTGGGCAATGAGATTTTAGTTATTATGTGTCCCAGTGAGAGACTAAAATTTATTTTATACCTGCCATTAACCAATTTTTCTATCTAATAGGTTTCTTAAACTTTTGAACTCACATATCTATACACATGCTAAATGAGCTTCAGACTAACACTAGGGGAAATATATAGTGTAGAAAAATGGAAAAGTGAAAAGTAAGGGCGTTGGTAGAAAGAAAATGACTCCCTGGGGGATTTGTTATGAATTATAAAACACAAATTTTCTTTGAGGAAATTTGTTCCTTAATAATTCATATTATATGATCAAGAGATTTTAAAAATGAGAATCCGTTTTTTTCTGTGCACATATGTGAATTTATTATAAATGTTTTCCATATTAAAGGATATTTAGCAAAAAAAAATTGAAAATGAAGGATTAGATTTACATGTGTCCTTGTAAATAATAGTTTGTATACTTTTCTTCACAAAATAGTGTGGCTCACTGACTTTTAGCTAAATACAAATCTGTACTAATCCTTAAAGCACTGAGCTGTAGCAAATCTAAACCTGAAACCAGTGAGTCCAGGACCCTCACTATACATTTTCCTGGAAGTTATTTTTACTTAGATGAAAGCAAACCTGTCAACATTCTTTAAACATGAGAATTAATCTAATCAAAATTCATAAATAATTACAGTGAGAAAATGTATGTGCCCTATTCTATGTTGATTATTCATGTCCTTAAAGATAGAGTACACAGGAATTAGCTCAAGTTCCAGAGTGATTTATTTCACACATTTCAGAAAGTGAGTTACTTATGTGTGGTATTTATTGAAATAAATCTCAAAAAAAAGGACAAAAACCAAACAAACAAAAAAGCGAAAAAAAAAAAATGTCTGCGAAAGATAAGTATGACAACTTTACAGAGGGAAAAGTACTCTTTCCATGTAAGTTTGAAAGCAAATGGCTATGAGAGAGATGATGTGTGTCATGTATAAATGTGTCTTTATGATGAGAAAGTCAGAATCTCAAAGTATTTTCTGAAATTTCAAATACATTTTGACATTTCAAATATGCGCTAGCTTTTCTACTTTAGTTCGTCTGACATTTTACCTGTAATAACACTGGGGAGGGTTTATGATGTGTGTGTGAGTGTGTGTGTGTGTGTGTGTGTGTGTACATGTGTAAAATTCTTATTAAGTATCTTGACAAATTTATACACTATTAGAACATATACATTTACTTTATCTTTTAATATGCCCTAGTGTGTATTTGCTTTGTATACGTATGATAGCGAGTTGAGCCCAATCAGATCTTCAGCTGACCTTAAATTATTTGATTGTCTACTTGATTATGTTGAAGGAACAGGCATGAAGACATGTTGAATATAATTCATACTGTAATATAATATAATCCATTCTACCCCCTACTTCTAAAAATTATCTTCAAAAAAAAATGTACATCAGGAGTTTGAGCAACAGTCTTACAAGTGTTTAATTCAATACATTAACAACACTAACAAATTGAATAGCTTGAATAAGTCCTCCTAAATATGATCCTAATTTTTACAGTGAAAAATGAAATATGAATACAGAGAGGAATGTGGTTTATTATGATCTGTGCTGAATATAACTCTGTCTAAAAAAAAAAAAAAATGGGATCCTGGCATAGTTGGAACTAATGACTTTCCTAAGTTTATAAGAGTCACAGTTATTATGTAAGAGCTAGAATCTGCTCCTGTACATTTGCTTTTCATCAGTTATGGAGGTGGTTTGATTTTTGTAGCACTTGTGCTAAGCCGTGGGTAGAAGACGTGCTGGAGCTATTCCGTCGTGCAGTTCTGGAGAGGTTAAACAATATGTGGCATAAATTAGTTTCCAGTTGGCCTTGAGTCTATCACATGTTCATTCTGTTATTTACAAATGCGTTTCCTGACAGATTCTCTGCAATTGGCGAAACAAATTACTGTTAGTCCCTGTCTTATTCAAGGTTTGTACTCCTGCACAAACCAGGAAGCAAGTTGGGGAAAGGATTTGTTCAGCTTAATACTTCCACATTGCTGTTCATCACCAAAGGAAATCAGGACTGGAACTTGGAGGCGGGAGCTGATGCAGAGGCCACGGAGGGGTGCTGCTTACTGGATTGCTTCCCCTGTCTTGCTCAGTTTGCTTTCTTATAGAACCCAGGACTACCAGTCCAGTGATGGCACCACCCACAATGTTCTGGGGCCTCCCTCCTTGATCACTGATTGAGAAAATGTCCTAATGTCCTACCTCTGGATCTCAAGGAGACATTTCTTCAAGGGGGGCTCCTTTCTTTCTGATTACCTCAGGTTGTGTCAAGTTAAAACATATAACCAGTCAGTCTACTCCCTTTATGAACCAATGGAGATCTGAAGTATCTACAAAATGGTTGTATGAAGGTCATAGGGGTAATAGTTATATGTGAGAGGGCCTTAATTTTTTCTATTTTTATTTCTTTTGATCTTTTCTATGTTGAACATACATTGTCCACCACTTTTATTTATTTTTTTGCTTATTATTAGTATTAATTATTACTGTTTATTAAAGCCTTTTTACAACTTTCTACTCTTAAGCCAATCCAGCACAGATATATCTCAGAATCACTGAAGGGTTTGTTAAAAAAAAAAAAAGAAACAAAAACAAAAAAGCCCAACCATGTCAACAAAAAGAAACCTTTATAAAAAAGGAGTTATCTCAAGAAGGCAACTCATATGTCGACAACACCACTGGTTTAGTTCAGTCTCTCAGAGAATAACACAAATGCTGTGATTATATTATATCACAGGATATGTTATATCCCTTAGTGTACTATTGAATAGATAGGTAATAGACAAAAACATACATGCCTTTATTTAAAAAATATTTTATTCCTTAAGATGCTAAGAGGAAAATGGACCAGCAGGGAGTCATATTCTTTGCTGATGGAGTGTTTACTCAATGCTGATGGGGCTGACCAATGAGCATGGTGATTGTTGACAGTTGAGGCAACTAGATAATTTCTTATAACAACAGTGAGGTTTGCTACATTAACTGAAACCTTTTTTATCATAAACAATTTCTTTGTTTGTCACTTGTAATGCTGAGTAGCATTCAACACACAGTGGGATTTCTTTCAAAATTGGAGTCCACCACTTTTAATAAACACAATGTCTGCCATAAACAAAGGAACAAAAATTCTCATATATAAAATGTAAGAATTATTATTACTTAGGCACAAATCTTGATTTATCCTCTTTATTTTCTACTTTTCACTAACTTCATGTATACAGCTTTAATTATGTGATGGCTACAGACTTGGGTCTTAATAAATCTTTAAAAATAACTTATTTTTATATGAAAGTCCTCATAAAAAAGAATCCAGTGACTGGTTTATTTTAAGCATAAATATTCAAATTAATTTTTCTCTAAAATTATAAAAATGTAATCTAAAATGTAAAGAATATTTTAAATATTTGTGGTAAAAATCCAAGGTTATTATATTTACAAATTTATATATAACCATTTCTGAAAAGATAATATATTGCTTTTCTCACTCCTTTTAATTTACGTTTGTTGGCTCACTTATCTTTTTTTATCTTTTGATACCACAGACATTTATAATGCTTATTTTATTCATGAGATACACATTCCATGTGAGACTGTACTGCTCTGATTCAAAAAAATAAAAAATGAAAGGAAACTTGTATTGAGTCATCCAATTACATTTATGAAATTTCCTGTCTGCAGTAACATGTAAGGTATGAGTAAGGTGGGGCTTCTGAAGGAGAAGTCATCATAATCTCTTTACTCATGAGTACAATTTTAAAGGGTTGTACAAATTATTTTGAACCCAATATAGCTTTTTGTGACTAAATAGCAAGCAACTACGAGGTCATAATATCAGAGGAGCTAGTAACTAGAACTTCATCATCATATTGAAAATTGACATTGAAGTTTTCATAATAATTGTATCTTGTACTGTGTATTCATTAAAACAGATTCATTACTGAATCATACATTAGTGAGATTATACATCAGATTGTCTTAAGAATTGAAATCTATAGAGTTTTATGTCATTCAGGGTTAGATAATTATGTCTGGTCTATTAGAAATAATTCATATGTGTATGTATGTAGAGATTATCTCATTCAAATTTAAAATAATAGAAAACACCCAATTTTCACTATGTTAAGAGTGCAGCATTATGTACAAAAGTAATTATTATTTTTATTGAGTATAGCTGGCTGTTTTTTTCTTTCATTGAAAATAGGTATTTTTTTTATTATTTTTATAATTTTCACAGATCAGTCATTGTCCCCCTCCCATTCCAACATCCCACAATTCCTCATCCCATTCTTCCTCCCCCTTGTTTCTAAGAGGATGCCCATCCCAGCTCTTACCAGGCCTCTCCAACCCCTGGAGCCTCAAGTGTCTTGAGGGTTAAGTGTTTCTTCTCTCAGTAAGGCTATACCAGGCAGTCCTCTTTTGTATATGTTTTGGGGACCTTGTACTTGCTCCTGTATGCTGCCTGGTTGGTGACTCAATGTCAGAGACTCCCGGGTCCAGGTTAGTTGAGACGGCTGGTCCTCCTATGGAGCCATCCTCCTCCTTAGCTTCTTCCAGCCTCTCCCTAATTCAACCACGTTTTTTTTTTTTTGTTGTTGTTGTTGTTTTGTTTTGTTTTTTTTTGTTTTGTTTTGTTTTTTGTTTGTTTGTTTTTCAAGACAGGGTTTCTCTGTGTAGCTCTGGCTGTCCTGGAACTCACTTTGTAGACCAGGGTGGCCTCAAACTCAGAAATCTACCAGCCTCTACCTCCCAAGTGCTGGGATTAAAGGGGTGCACCACCACCACCTGGCCTCAACCACAGTTTTTAGACTTAAAATGTGATTATAATTTATATAACCTGGTTGTATATAATTTAGGTCACCTTATTTCTCTTGTTTTTGTGATGGTCATACTGAGCTCTTAAAGTAATACAAGGAGATTTCTCAAAGGAGTAAGGCAGAAACTAATGATATAACTAAGAATAAAAACTAATGGTGAGATATTAAAAGTAACTTTTAGTATGTATAACACCTAATAATAACAGGAAGTAAATAAAATACAGAGATGTGGGTATTAATGTATTTTTTATGTCAAATAATGCTATGTCATATAACCGCTGCTTCCAAAAGTTCTTTTATTAATGTTTTGATATTTGAAATATCTGATTTAATCTATAAGGCACAAACATTTTTATAACTTTCTGTTTTTTACAGCATTCCCAACTTATCATTTTTTTTTCTGTTTGTTTTTGAGGGATCTGTTCCAGATAAGCAGAGAAAATACTGAATAGAGATGATTCTTTAAGAGTCATCAAAACCATAAGTTAAAACAAGTTTTGAATAAATAATGTTACCAGACATTTTGGATTTCCAAGTCAAGACCTGAAGTATTCATGATTGCATGCATTGCTATGGTAAAAATCAATGATGTCTACCAATCTCTGTAAAGTACACAACTGTTTACTTGCCATAGATCTCACAGAAATGTATGCCAACCAATGTGAATACTTCTCTTCCACTCATAAAGCTGCCCATTTGCAATGTGCCTTGAGTGCTATTTTTCAAGCCTTCAAATTACATAACTTTTCTTCAACTAAGATTTTAAGAACAGCCTCATCATATTGAGCACAAAACACGACTCTCAAAAATAGGCCAGGTGTTTTGGAAATCAGCCCAGAAACTTGTGAGACACCCTCCAGGGACTCTAAGCAATCATCCAAGGACAAGTACAGCTTTGTTTTGTACATTGCTAAAACCAATCAACCCTAAAAACTATGTACTCTCCAAATATTATACAATGCTGTGTCACAGTTCAGCAGATTTGGGGTTTGGCCCTATGCTAACTGAAGTACTTAGAAACTATCCAAACTTAAAAGATTTTAGAGGTTTTTGCTCAACTATCTCATATTTTATCATTTTTTGTGGATGTGACATATACCTGAAAGATACAGCTTTAATGTAAGAGCAAAATTGTTGAGACTTATAACTTCATTATAATTTCAAAGATTTGTTCCATTGTTGTGCAGCATTGCTGCATATGAGACACAGGGTGAGCCAGAAACACCATAGAGGAAGAGCAATGAAAAGGAAAGGTTTACAATTCACAATAGTAGAGTAAACAAAGAGAACTGTGGAGAGAAAGCACAGTCAAATAGATTCCCTAGTGACATGCCCCAGTAACCTGCTTTTTCCTACTGTGTTGCTCTAAGAAATTTTATTAGAAAGCAATTCATTATTTCATGAGACTGTGGGGAACAATCCACTGTTTGGCATATTTATTTTTAAAAATTTAATTTTAAACCTATAACAAAATAAGAAAAAAAATATGCTGGGTTTTAAATAGTAGCCTCAAAATTAATGATTGCAAGAATTATGAAAAGCTTACCACAGAGCTAATCTTAATTTTGTATATTGGTATTATCAGTAATTAATCATTTGATATTTAAATTTTAATAAGATATAACAAGATAAAAATATTATAACCTTAAGTTAAGCAAGATCACATTTTAAAACCAGTAATTCTAACTATTAATACTTTGAATTGCTTTTGAATTCTTAGGGTTTATAGATTTTAAACATGGTGAATTTAAAATATGATCATTTGAAGGGGTATTACATGAACTGCTTTTCAGAATAGTGCTGAAGATTTATGTCTTTTAATCTTCAGGCAGTAAAATATTCATGTTCCCAGATATACTGGCCTAGTTTATAAATGAACAATAGAGATTTCAATATGCATTACCTTAATAGCAAAGACATAGTAAATAGTGTGGCCATTCACTGAATGATTTGTAGAAAGAAACCCCAGTGGTTTGTTTTTGTTCTTGCTTATTTGTTTGTTTGTTTTTTTTGCATTCATGGTGATACTCTAGAATGAAAGTACAACATTTTTGTTATTGATAATTCCTGAATTTTATTATAGAAAAATCATATTTCTCATACATGTAAAGATGAAACTAGGCTAAAGATATCTTCAGTTGTACACATCTTGGGGTATAGCAGATGCCCAACACATTAAAAAAAAAAGCCCTTGGTTTGTTCCCCAGTACTGCAGATGAAAGCTCCTAAGAGTCAGCTTGGGGTAAGTATAGGACAATACAATGACGTAATTTACTTATAAAGAGGCAGGATTTATATAGCTTGTGATGTTGGAAATTATAAGTTACCATCTTATCTGGTGAGGATAGTAGCCAGTAATCAACGTTGGACCAAGTACAATGTCTGACAATGGCAGCTGTACCAGAGCCCACAGACATGGACTAACATCGCCATCAGAGGGACTCTCATCAGTAACTCAATACCTCTCAAAGACCCCTACTTGCTAAAGATGCATAGAACCTCCCAATAAGACTCTCTGAAAATGAAGTCATTGATCTTGGAAATCTGGGGACTTGTCAACCCTCAAACCATAGCAGATTAGTTGCGAAAAGGCTTTATTATTACTATTACTACTACTATTATTAATAATAATATTATTAATTATTTACTTTCAATATCCTCACCATAGCATCCCTTCTCTCCATGTCTCCCAGCTTTTCTGCCTTTTTCACTTCAGAAAAGAGCAAGCCTCTATGGAAGAGCCACTGAACATGTCATAATAAGATACAGTAAGGCTAGATACAAACCCTCATATCACGGCTGATGGACATAACACAGTAGTAAATACACATTTCCCAAGAGCAGAGTCAGAGATGTTCCCAGCTCCCACTGTAGGAGTCACTTAAAAACAGCAAGCTAACAACCATAACATATGCTCAGGGTACCTCACACAGACCCATGCAGACTCTGTGATTACATTATGACTGATCATTCACATATTAGAAAGAGACCATACTATAGTAAAAAGCAAGCCTTAACTGAACAGTTTACTACAAGGGAGGAGTGATTCACAACACCTGCAGAAATGTGCATTGAAAAACCACATTAGTTTTTTAATATTTCTCATTCCAGGATGATCAGGGCAAGTTTTGGAAATTACCAATTAAACAAGGTTTTCATCATGTTTGTCCTCTTGTTTACCTATCTACCCATCCCCAAACTTTAATGTCTTAATTGACAGAAAGAGAGAAACAAATAGGAAATAATGACCTTTTTTTTTTCTGATTTCTTCAGTGTCCTAGTTATTCAGTTAAAATGGTAGAACTCTTTTTAATGATACATTTGGAGGGATAATTAAATCCAAATACATAGGACACATTATAGATCTTGCTTTGTTCTCTTTAACTATAAATTGTATTGTATTGTATTGTATTTTAGCAGCCTAGTGCAGGGACTTAGGAAGATGGATCTAAGGAGAGAGCTATCTTTAAAGAAGTAATCTATGAAATCTGACTTAAGTTTCTGGTTCTTTGACTATAAAAAAAAAATAGTTGAGAATCATGCCTATTTAATAGGACTCCCATGAGGCAGCTAGTAAATATGTCGATTACCAGACTATTCCTTAAAATCACCCATGGTTACTAATATTATTATGAACAAGGCTTCTAGAAAGTTGTCAATATGAACAACAGAGTTAGATCATAAATAGTTTTATTACTTATCACATACTTGTAAAATAACTTCTGAAATGGTTTTTATAAATAACTCGAGATTTAAAGGGAAATGGCTAAAATAAATGAAAGTTATATGAAGAGAAATCACAGATGGTCCCCTTAAAGGTGACTAATGGTGTTTAGTAACAGCCAGCTTCAAAGTTATTTGAGAGAAACACACAGAACAGGTAGACAGCATGACCTGCTTGCCCTCTGAATACTGATGTTTCAATGACCTGATTTTCAACCTGAGGATTTTCAAAGTGACAAATTATGCTCATTTGGCTTGTAATGATGTTCTGATTATAGACTAAGTCAAAAGATGGATTTCCTTGAAGCCTTTTCTTAATGTTCTTAAATCGTGTGCTGACCTTTCCAAACATTTTAGCTGATAATAGCAGATTTAGATTCCACTAAAAGTTTCATAATCATATATTTAAATATATTTATGTTCACATAAGGCATGTTTATATATTTTCTAATAAAAATGTTACAGGCGTTTCTAAATATGCCATGCTATATATACCTCAATTAATGTAGTATTCAAATATTGTTAATATTTTTAAAATAATATATGAAAAGAGTTTTGTAAGTTAACTGATTTTTTCCATCCTTGGTATGGTTTATGAAGCCTTGTGAGTCAAATATGTTTTATGTATAATTTTAGAAAAGATTTCAGCATACTTTCCTTTTGTTAATTTGAATTATCCCCTTTAGCTCTTCCCTCATTTTGTCCCAGGTATTTACTAAGATCCAGCTATGCAGGAAACATAAAACCTAGACCTGGCAATAAAAGTAACAATTGAGACAAGGTCACTGACAAGATATTTGCATCCTCTTAGGGGAATGCACCTAATGAACTTACACTTCTGATTTGTTAAACTGCAGTAATTGAACAATATCACTTCATAAAAACTGAGAAAACTACATTTCAAAACCGATAATAGAGGAACTTGAATAATGAGGGAATAAGACACAATTGACGGTATGTGACATGGAAAATCATCACTGTACTTTGAAGCAAATAGTAGAGTTGGAATTTTTCCTAAGAGAAGGCAAGATGAGTCTGTGAATAACGTAGAAGGTAGAAGTTCTTACCATCTTTGCAGAGTTCTGTCCCTGCAATGTGAGCCTGCAAACAGAAGGACTTTGGAGTTGACCAGAAACATAAGAAATATTTCTGAACAGAACTTAGCTGAACACAGTACAGGATGTTTGCTTCAGGCAGAGGCCAGCTGAAGGGATAGGTTTGTACACAAAGAAAGTATAGCAAGAAGTGTGACAGGACAATCTGTCACTAGATGTGACTTGTGACTTAGTTGAGGAATACGTATATGAATAACAGCTGGGAAGCATTCGTCATAATACCGCGGTCGAAGGCAGAGTTCAGAAACACTGAGACAAGGCACATGACTACTGCTAATGAGAAGGGAATTTCTCTGACAGGTATCATGAGCTAAAAACCAAGATTTGATCAATATTTGTCAGTGTAGAGCACAGCAATGCAATGACAGAGCAGAAAAATAAACAGATTTCAGAATGATAAAAAACAGTTTTATACACTGACAAACCTGGCATAATCTTTTTATTCTTCAGATAAACTTTTCACCTTAAAATATTTATCATTGAATGAGTTAAGTACAAACTAAAAAGTTAATTTTACTTTTATTATTGCTATTGTTGTTGTTGTTGTTGTTGTTAATTGTGATAGAATCATGAATACCTAAGCCTTGTCTATGACTTGATATACATCAACTAATACCATGAATTCCCAATTCTTTCTATGTTCCCATATTCTAGATATACAGGCGTCTGCCATCATGCTTGGCTTATTGCTTTCCTTGACTGATTGGACAACATAGATGTAAATGTAAATTTTGCCGCACATTTGCTTTGTCTTGTTCCATGTCACAGTCTTATCTTTCCTGTCTTCTGTAGACTAGTAGACACACATAATGACCACTCAACTCCAATGGGATGAATAAATGGATTTTTAGATATAGAATACATCGATGTACAAATGTGCATTAGTATTTCAGAAAATTTTCTATAAACTCTGACCTCTGAGCTATGCTAAGAGTAAGAAAAGAGAAAAAAAAGCTCTCCCTCAATATAAGTAAGATGGTTAAGACAGGCATCCATGGCTCATCCCTGTGTGACCAGAATAGTGGGAAGAAACCTGAGAAACATCTGACACCAGTTGAATATTAATAGGAAAGACAGATAACTTCTTAACATTGTCATGGCGGATGACCTTACAATTATACCTAGAATCTCTCAGCATATTGACATGCTGTCAAGGTTTCTTGAGATTCATGACGGACTAGAGTAGTTCCAATAATACATTAGTGAACTTATAACATCTATGACATATTTTGATGATAATTTTAACTTCACTGATGTTATATATATGTACACATATAATACATGAAATATCCAGGGGGTTACCAAGGAAACATAACAAGAGAACAGTGGAAAATTCTAAAGAGATCCAGCCCCTAGTGAGTCAGAGTCATAAGGAAAACATCCTACACTCTCACTATGCACAAGAATGTGGTTTGGTCATAAGATTGTGGTTTGGTCTATACTATTCACTTTATGGCTGACCGTTCCCTAGAACCATCTGGATGGCTGGCTGATATCCTGCCTTTTTGTTCTTGGACCTAGCTGGGGTCAGGGGCCTTTGTGGCCAACAGGTTTCTGAAACTGGCTAGTCTGCATTCTTGGCTGTTACAGAGGTTTTCCATGCCCTTCCAGATGAAGGTTACACAGTATACATTCCCACCAATACGGTTTTACTAAACGCTTCTTTTTTTCTCCTTAATTCTAAAATTCTCCAGCCCTACACTAGCATCTGATGTCATAATTTGATATTCATGTAAACCACATGTTAAACAGTAAAATTATATGTATATTATATAACATATGTGTGTGTGTGTGTGTGTGTGTTCATAGTTTGATAGACCTCAGAAAGCTTATATCCTAGAACGTCTTTCCACTTCTTCTATAGTAAGCTAGTGTTTCTGCCATTGCTTCCTCTGCTTCCATTATCTCCAATGTTGTAAATTCTACATGAAAGTTAAATCATACAATAAGTCTATAAATCTTTCTGTGTCTGTAGGTGACTATAGCTGTTGAAAGTTGTGGAGGTCTCTGTATGAAACTCTGTTAGTAAAAACAATAAGTCCAAATGTGAAAACAAACTAACAAACAAATAAACAACAACAACACAGTGTTAGCTAATTTGACACTATGTTCTCATTATGAGCAGGTAGACTTTGGTGTTTACTTTGTCTACTTCTCAATTAGATGCCACTTTCAAACACAGCTGTTTCCTTCTACAAACTCACCTTATCTTCACTGTTAGTGTTTATAGATGTGGACTAAGGGTCTGTCTGTATTCTAACCAGACCATACTCTGCATTCTAGCTGGATCAGATAAACCTAGAAGGTCGTTGGATGTGATCCCTTGTCAGTGCAGCATGTTGCTGGATTAAAATGCCTCTAAAGTCATTGCTGTTACCTAAGGAATATGAATAGTATGAATACAAAAGATTAACTTTCTACCATGCATCTAAATAGAAAGTATTACTCAGTCTGAAGTCGGTTGTGGGTAGGATGGTTTTACATCTCGTTTAGTCACAATGGTGTCATTTATAACCATTATCACAGGGAAGTAATAATTTGCGGACATTACAGATATTACTTAGCTATGTAAGATTTTACTCAGTATTACCTATTTTCATAGTTAGAATTTCTCTTGCTATTATAAAACACTATGACGCAAGCAACAGTTTCACTTCACCGTCCGTCACTGAGAAACATGAAGGCAGGATCTTAAACATTGAAGAAACGCAGAGGGAGGAGTTGAGAACATGAAGAAATGCTGCTTGCTAGCTAGCTCATCATATATTTCTCAGACTACATTCTTATTTAACCCAGGACATCCTGAACAGGGGTGACACCACCCACAATGGTTTGGTTCCTCCCAAATGAATTATTAATTTTAAAAAAAGCTCGATAGGACAATCTGGTGGCGATACTTTCTCAATTTTTGTTTCTTTCTTTGACTCTAATCTGTGTCAACCTCTTCCACCACTGTAGAACATTTAGCACATATTATGTTTACAGTAAGCTCCAAATGACTTCACGTTCAAGAACATCTTAAACCTCCTTCCAGTTCTTTTCAAAGAGATATTTCCTTTGAGCATCAGTGGCCTTGATAATCCAGGCCTCAGCACTAGCAGAGGGAATGAAGGTGAACTTCCTTTATGAGTTTCAAGAGATTAGAAAAGAGATTTGAAAAATATCCATGAACACACATATATCCAGTGTGATAGCATATAGCCAGCACCCATTTGTGGAAGCTTTACCAGTTTGTCTGTTAGTTGTCCTCTTAGGTAATTCTGAAAGTCTTGTTCCATGGTTGTGTATGTGAGATATTAATGTACTTTCTCATCCATTCCATTAAATAAATTCCTTTAACTTGGCGCTTTGAACACTATGAGGCATTTATTCAATGTTCTATGCACTCTAATAAATGGTCACTTAAATAATACAATTCACATGTAATTACATCATACATTTAAACTCAAAAAATTATTTTGGGCATCTAAACTTCTTCAAATGTGATATTTATAATTCTCCTTTTCTCTTTTTTCTAGTTGACAGTATAGCCAATCTAAAGATTAAAAATAAATAAGGAGAGGGAAAGGAAAAGAACTCAAGGTAACTTTGAGATTGGACAAACTCCGCTGACAGATCGAATAACTATTCTCCTGAAATTGTAGTTTGACCTCAAATAACAGTGCCCTGAAAGCACACTTTGAAAAGGGCTCTTTCCTTTGAATAACAATGAGATAGACTTGCATTGATGTCAACACCAGTACCAGGAAACACCAGGCACTAGTTCTCAGAACTCTCATGACTCATGTGGACCAAACCCCAGCGGTGGGTTCTGAGAATTCCAAATTAGAAAACAACATACCAGGAAGAAAGTTAAATTTTCTGTCATAGTTCATTAGGGGTTTAACTGGCTTTTTATTACCATTTAGTGTTTTTATTTTATCTTTTCGTTGTAAGAACCAAGGAACATAGAAACAGTGAGTCAGATAAAACACTCATCCTGACAAAATGTGTTGAACTAAAGAACTTTCTGTTAATTGTAGAAACTAATAAAAAAAAAAAGGAAAGTTAAATGTCCTGACAATGGCATGTTTTTAAACAATATGTTATCCATGTTTAATAAATATGAGGTTATCTTTTTCCTTCTAGGGCATAATCAGGCTTAGTAGCAATTAGGCTTAGTAGCAAGGACATTTTACATTTTGGTTATGCCTTTCCACTTTATAGTCTGTTTTCGCTTTTATATATTGTTTAGTAGTTTTATTATTTACATAATAACTGCTATCATTTTACCTCCAGTCTCTTCCCTCGTATCTTCTTTTTTTGCAGAACCCCACACAGCATCTTTTAATCAATGTGATGCTCCATGTCTTTCAACCTGAATTTTCTAAAAAAAGTGTTTTAATACTTCTCAGAAAAATAACGTCAATCTTACAATGATGTTCATGAAGGCAAATGTACTCTTCCCTATCACATTTTAAATTTATAGGTGCAGAAATAAGGGGCTTTTAGATATTTCTTCTCTTGCAATGCATATGTGTAAATAATGAAATTCATTTTCTAGGTAATACTAATTTTCACCTTTTAAGCAATAGGGCTTTTAGTAAAATGAAATGAAATGAGAGGCTTTTGTAGTATTTGCTGTTACCATGTATATAGAGACTTGACTGCCTCTGTAGATAATCAGCTTACCCATTTCCAATTTCATCCTATGCAAAAAGAATGATTATATGGCCAAGTAGGTCATCAATGGGAGGAGAGGCCCTTGGCTCTGTGAAGGTTCTATGCCTCAGTGTAGGGGAATGCCAGGGCCAGGAAGAAAGAGAGGGTGGGTTGGTGAGCAGGGGGAGGAAGAGGAAGCAGGAGTTTGTTTTTGGTTTTGTTTTTATTTTATTTTTTTATTTTTTTCAGAGGGGAAACTGGGAAAGGATATATCATATGACATGTACATAAAGAAAATACCTTATAAAAAATAAAAGAGTCATCATATATTTTGTTGACTTTAATCTCTAGGACCAAAGATTTTACTGTAGATTGATATAAAAAAGTTGGAATATAAAGACAATAAACCCCCAACTACAGGTGTGTTTGTTATTCTGTTCTCACCCTGTTTTTGATGAAAAACCTCCTATTGGAACTGGTGTCATTGTGTATGGTTGGTGAATTCCAGTATATATATGAAAAAAATGTGAATAGAATCCTAAAATTCAGCTCTCATCTCATGAAATATGACTATAGCTCCATTATGGGATTAAAATTTAGGCAAATTACAGACAGGAAATGACTTTGTACAATATACTAATACCCACAAAATCCTTATTCTGAAGGAAAAACAAGAAAATTCAGAGAAAACAGCTATCTGTGGTACCTAGTACACAGTATTATTCATTCCAGATGCTTGACATATCCTGTCTGGCTAAGAAATTTGTAATGAGTCCATCAAATGAGGGCTGACTGTTGACATATATTCTCTAAAAAAAAATTTTTACTTTGATACATAGTCTATCTTCACATCATCAAACTGTACAATACTCAAAACTCTCTATCAATTAATCAATTAATACCACCTTTGTGTACCATGATACTTTTAATTTTAAGTATATTTCTGACTCTAATATCTACTCTTATCTATGCCTTGGAATGAAGATCATTCAGTGGTGCTGTGCAATACAATTTACAGTATTTACAGATACATTATATATGTACTTTTGAGCCCGTTTTATGCTTTTTTCAGATTATTAAGAACTGCGCTGTAGTTAATGCCTTAAGTGTACTTTCTGCTTTTATTTTGCATGGCATATATACATCAAGCAGTACAAGATTTTTATTAGGGTGTATAAAACACCTATTTTTTATATTTTTAAAAATTATGTTTTTAAATAGGATGTTTTTAATCCTGAAAAGACCATTGTGGAAATCGTAGCGAATATCTGCTAATATTCTTAAAAATATTCTTACTTTGCTTTCAGGTTTGAACAATCTCTGTTTTAGTCTTTGTCACTGTATTTCTTTTAGATAGGAACAATTCTGGGTGAATATTTTTGTGAAGCATGGGTGGCCCCATCCCTCAACTGGGGGGTCATGCCTAACCTCTGGGTATGGTCTCTACAGGTTCTCACTCCCCTTTGTTGAGTATTTGAGCTAATGTCACCCGGTTGGGTCCTGGAAGCCTCTTGCTTTCCTGATATCTGGGACTTTCTGGTGACTACCTCGAGTTCCCCGAGTTCCCCATCCCACCCTGCTATATACCTCCTTTCAATTACCTGACCCACTGTATATCTCCACTTGTTAAAACAAAATATATGAGTGTAGAAAGATTTCTTATACATAATATATTCATCTTTGCATTTGCTTAAATTTATAATTTGAAAGATTCTAATCATAATATTGTTTTGTTAAGCCAAAAATTACCTAACTATGAAGGATTAGCATCTATAGGTTTATTTATTTTTATGATGGTGGTATGTATGGTCATGGGCCTTATTCCTTCTAGGTGAACACTGTTACACTGAGTTACAGCCTCAGTTACATAGTGATAAAGAACTACAACATTGTTTGTCTCAATTGTTGTTTATAAATCTATACATTGAGTAGCTTTCTTATGGCAATAAACTAAGACAATGAGTAGAAGAATGAACCATAGTGCTTCAGGACACATGAAGCAATATCTTAAATCACATTATTTATAGAGTCTCAACCAAAGAGTACACATGGTAGGACCCATGGCTCCAGCCACTTATGTAGCAGAGGATGCCTTTGTTGGACATCAATGGGAGGAGAGGCCCTTGGTCCTGGGAAGGCTCAGTGCCCCAGTGAAGTAGAATGCCAGGGTAGGGAGGCAGGAGTGGGCAGGTGGGTTGTTGGGTGAGCACCCTCATAGAAACTGGGGGAAGGAGCATGGGATAGGGGTTTTCGTGAGGCGAAACCAGAAAGGGGATAACATTTGAAATGTTAATAAATAAATTATACAATAAAAAAAGGAAGCTGACTTCACCACAAGACTCAAAATAAAAAAACATTACAAGTTGATATAAATAAAATATGATAATGACTCATAGAGTTTTGATGAAAATAGAGGATATGAAGTTAAACATTCCAAAACATTGTAATCAACTATATATTTGATCTTTGGATTATGTAGGACTAGTTAAGCATCCATTCTTCACAACTGTTCAATAATTTCATGAGGGCATATCAACAGAATCAGATTATGGGTGTAACAAGAAGAAGTCCAAACCTGAAAATAAGAGCATCTTCTCCTAGTTGGAGATAAGGATCAAACTCCTTATGACTGACAAATTATTAACAGTTACTGGCAAATGACAGATAAGGAAGAAACACAGATGTTTATTTATACATCAGTTGTCAAGAAGGTTTAACTAGAAAGCAGAAGTCATTGTTTTAATTGTGCTATTTAATATGTAATTGAAGAAAAGTATGACTGTCATTATTCCAATTTTAAAAAAAAACCTCAGCCTATTAATCATGAAATAGCACTTTCAAACATTATTAATTTTTTGAGACACTGAACTTGAATAATCAAAGTAATAGAAATGTTTGATAATAAGTCCTTTTGATGTTAATTACAATTAGATTCTAGCAAAAATTAAAAAAATATATAAAAAATAGCAGAAGCTATAAATACCTTTAAGCTATACGTGTGGACTGTAACAGTTAACAGAGGGCTATGACCTTGAATCAATTGACAATGAATAAAATAGAACATATTATATGCCCATTTTAATTATTACTTCAAAGTACTTAAATATCTTCAGACTAATAAAATTCAGCCTGTGCTAAGCAGCGGGGGGGGGGGGGGCGGGTAGAATCAATGTCTCTGTTGTAATATTAATACCAATTAAAAGACTTTATTCTATTAAGAGCCAGGGAAGCCAACTTTTATTTAATATCACAATTTTATTCCTGGTACATTTTTCAAATGTTAGGGTGACCTTGGTTAAAATGCTAACATCTTTTTATTTTACCTTTGCAAAAACACATGATTATACATTTCAACTTATATATTATGGATTTGTCTGCTGATGGATTGATTTCTGATTATAGAACACTATGGGTGCAGGACATAGTTCAATCTGTATGGACGCTGTGGAGAAGTCCTTAAGGATGAAACAGAAATGGCTAGCTATTCAGCTATTCATGCTACAGACATTAGCATTTTTGTGTATCAGTTCATCCAATGAGCAGGTATGTTAAAAGTCCTCCTATTCTACTCCAATAACATCAAAATTCCCCCCCGTGAAATTTCTAAATCTAAATTGACAAATCTATAAACCATACTCAAATTTTTATGAAGTTGTTTTAATCTTTTGCAATTTATTTAAAACATTATTTTGAGAATTTTATACATGCATACTATATTAGCACCATTTCTAATCCCCTCTCCGTGCCCAACTCTTCATGCTTATTTTCAACTATTACCACTTCTCAAATTCTTAATATTTTTCTTTTATAATATAAACATAAGCAAGCATGGTCTACTTAATCCATTTTGTTATTTACATGTGTATGGGTTGAAGGCTGACCACTTGTAATTTTTGTAACTTTTTAGAGGGCTTATCGCTGGGGAAAATGGGTTCTCCTTAAAGTTCCCATTGGCTGCCTATAGTTCTTCATCTAGGCGTGGGATAATGTAAAATTTCCCCCTCTACACTTGCAACTCGTCAGGTGTTTTCATTGTACAGACCTTGTTTAGACAACCATATTATTGACATTTCATGGATGTAGTACCCCTCACATATTTAAGAAACACTACCTAGCCATAGGGATCCTGTTTCCCTGTCTCTTACAAATATTCTGTCCCCTTTTATGTGGATTCTCTGAGTCCTAGATGTGATTATGTTATAGCTTACCGTCTTCAGTATGACAAGTTGTGGATCTCTATAATAATACCCATCTACTACATATAGAAGGGTAGGAAAAAGAGTTATCTCTAGTTATAATGATGCATGTTTATAGTATAGTAAAATATTATATCGACTTATAGAAATGAAATAATATGTTTGCCTCTATAGGTCTATGACCTCAATAGCAATGGCTTGGTTTTATGACAGGGATAAATAGCAGAATTTTCATTCTTAGAGGGAATTACTTAGTATAGCTACACAAGTGGTCAATATCCCACTACACCAATAATAATAATAATAATAATAATAATAATAATAATAATAATAATAAATACAACAATATAACAATAAATATTCCACTTGAGAGGGTATGAGTTTTTCATACTAAAGAGTCTATGAGTCTGATTATAGGCTATCTGCTGTATAAGCAAGAATGCTGACTTACTATATGGAGATATGATGCCCTAAACTTTAAAATTACAGCTGCCCATTTCAAGGTAATACTTCAAAATAAATTGTAATGAAAAAATATCCAGGAATTTTGAGTTCAAGTGACTATAATATATCATTATGATATATTTGAAAATGTGATATGTTTGATGTGTGTGTCTTAGTTTTTTATAGAGGCATGTTCTGCTCTTAAATCATCGCCCTTCTGTAGTCATTAGCATTAGGTCATTAGCAATTAGTAGATACCTAAAAGGTGTTGGATCTCAAAGGCTGCTCCCACATCCACGATAAAATGTTGACTTTCTTACTCTGTCACAGGTTGTGTGCAGTCATTACAGTAGTGAGATTATGAGTATAATTACAGTGTCATGTCCAAAAACTGCCTTTCTGTTTCATCTTCTAGCTTTTATACTCTTTCTTCCCTGTCTGTTATGTTTTTTGATTCTTGAAAGAAGTAATGAAGATGTTTTCTTAATGTGAACATTCCAACTTTGTCTCAGTATTTTGAAAAAATAGGACATTTTGCTTTACATTTGTACAACGTAATAAGAACAAAATGAATATTCCCACTCATGCATATTCATATGTACATATATAGGTACATACATGCAGACTCATGCACAAACACATACACATACTCTCTCTCTCCCTCTCTCTTACACAACCCCCCCACAACCATGCATTCTAATGCACACACACACAATCACACACACACACACACACACACACACGCAGTAATGCACAGTGCACCTGCACACAGTCACTCATGGATATATACTAATGCATATACATACTTATACCCATATACAGGTACACTCATGCACACTCACACAGACAAACACACTCACATACGACTATGTGATTGATATACAACTATATCAATAGCCACATATAATTATGCTCATATCCACACTTGTGTATACTTACATACATACAATCATACACATATAAACACACTCACAGTTTTTGTGATTCAGTGTAAAGGAAAGAATCTGAAAAGAGAATCAAATCTGACCTTTGACCTAATATGATACATCTATATAAGCTCTAAGTGGTTTGCTTTTCTGGTTTCAGTAAACAGACTTCACTCATTGTAGTCATATATAGGAAATTGATACCATGGTACTGTATGGGTATTTTTCACTTTTTTGTCACTTATTTAATTCTATTTTTGAGAACTACAATCTTTCAAGTAAAATGTTTTGTGAAAACTGTGGGTAGATCCTTGGTAGTAATCCATGCTTTTCACTCTTTAGTAATGGATTCCATATGTATGAATAGCTACCACCAATTCTATGTCTATGCCTTCCCATTCAGAAGAGTACCTACTAAATTACACAAAGATCAAAGATCGATCAATATTTGGTTTGAGCAGGGTCATCTACTTACTATGTCAACTAGGATGCTTAGCATTGTGTAAGTCCAACAGTTTAACATCTTAGTCTAGTCTCAATCCAAATTCAGTAACTTCTGAGAATCGAGTAGGATGTGATTGTCTTAAGGAACAATGGGATTGCTGTAAGTGAAAACTTTGCAAAGAGGGAGAACCCAAGAATTGCTTGACATTTATTTGTATCATCAATGCTCATTGTCTTGAGAACAGAAAATGACTGTGTTATATAATAGGGTTTTATTTTACATAGAAATAGTATTAAGAAAACTTTGGGTAAAATCAATTATATAATCTTGGATATATGCAGATTTTAATTCTTTGAATATATTTGGCAGTATAAAATATCAAGAGGAAGAAATTGGTACCTGCTTTATGGACCATAGTATTTGTTGTTTTCCCATAAGAACAATAGTATTAACCAGACCCCTCAGAGCTTCCAGGGACTAAACCACCAAGCAAAGAGTTTACCTGGGCCAGTCCATGTCTCCTACATATGTAGCACAGGATTACCTTATCTGGCATCAATAGGAGGGGAGGCATCTTGTCTTGTAGAGACTTGATGCACCAGAGAAGTGGGATGCTAGAAGGGTGGCTAGGTGGGTGAGATGGCACCCTCTCAGAGGTAAAGGGGAGAAGGAGGGGGTGGGAGTTTCATGGAGGGGAGACAAAGAAGGGAGATAAAATTTAAAATGTAAACAAATAAAATGATTAATAAATTTAAAAGAATCTTTAAGTACTAGGTGCTACCATGATGATGTAGCCTTGGGACCTTTTTATAGTCTTTCTACAAGTTTCATGTATATTTTGATATTATATTTATAATATTCTTTATACATACATGTTTATTATGATGTGGAAGAAGTGCATTAATCATCAAACTTAATATATAGGATAATTTTGTAAATGGGTTAAAACTAAAGCTATGTATTACAAAGTTTATTAATAAATAATCACAATAGCAATCTTGTTAAGAAGCTTAAGAACCAATACATGTAGAATCAAGAGAAAGCAAAGAATTCTAACTCATTAGCTGATCACATGAATGAAAGAAGATATTGTATGCACAACATCTCACATGTAGTGTGTATAAATTTAGAATATGTACAGGTATGCATGTGAAACACATGAACATATGTGTATGTATTTATAGCTGTTCTACATTGGTTTAGGATTCTGTTCCTTGGAAAAAAGACTCATTTCTATCTCCGTTTTTGATTTTTTCACTTTTATGAGAAAGAATATAAATATCTGAAGGTAAATGCATATAAAATAATTCTTCTGCGCTTCCCATTTTCAAAGGTATT
>JADRCD010226471.1:0-20842 GCA_019843815.1 Montemys delectorum
GTGTTCAAGTGCACTCATGCCACAGCACATGTATGGAGGTTAAAGAACAATTTTCTTGAGTCATTTCTCTCCTTTTAGTTTACATGGATTACAGGGATCAATTCTGGTCACCAGCTTACCAATTTTGATGCAAGCCCTTTACCCATTGAGGCATCTTGTAGGTCCTAAGGTTTTTTTGTTTGTTTTTGTCTTAATGGGGGATAATACTTACTTCATAATATTTTGTGGTGGTTTTGTTTGTTTTTCTTTTTGAAATACTGTGGGTCACACTCAGGGCCTTATGCATGTTGGGCAAGTCTTTTACCATTGAGCTGTATCCCAACCCTTATAGGGTGTTATAAAGGTAAAAGACATACGTAAATTCTGGAAAGTTAGTAGCATGTGATAAATGTGACCATTGTTCTTTCCCTTGACACCTGTACCGTCACAGTACTGATGTGAACACCTCCCGAGGGGTTTTGCTGTGCTTGTCCCAGTGACTAGAGCACTGTGCACATCAGTTCCCCAGGTTCTGCTCATGTCCCATCCCTAACCCTTTCATGCATTCCCTGGTGGACCACCGAACCAGCTCTCTGCCTCAGTGTCCCCCCCACACGTTTCCTTGTTCTTCTCCACCTCCTTCCTCCTCCCGTTGCTGCTCCCTCAGCCTGAAAGTCCCCTTACAAACTTCTGTGTCAGTGTTTCCTTATCTTCAAGTTGTTCTTGGTTTCCACATGACTGTACAACAGCACCCACACAAACCCCAGTCACTCTTTAGCCACAACAGTAGTCAGCTCACAGAACAAAACATAAGAGCCCTCCTGCCCTGAAGTCTTAGTGGTATCTCTTCCCTGTCCCCCAGGGGCTTTGTTGTTGTTGTTGTCACTATAATTTTACATGTTGTTGTTGTTTGAGACAGGTTCTCAAGGTGGCATCTTGGCCAGTCTTGAACTTGCAGGATCTGCCTCTGTTTCTGCCTCTGGAGCGCTACGATTGTCTTGTCGTCGATGTGGCCAGCAAGCTTGGCCTCTTTTGTACTCTAGTTTAACTTTCTGATCTCTCTTCTATAGTATAAAAGAACACGGAAGGTCTTTGATGCTGTTTCACTAAAGCTAAGAAGTCTTAGCTATTACTGTCACTCTGGAGGAGTGCTAGTGATTCCTGACTCTGAAAAGAGGAAGATTGATTTAATTGATGTAAAATGTTCAACCTTAGGTGTGACTTGTGACTCCTTCTGAGAGTAGAATGACCCTTTCACAAGGGTCACACTAAAACCACTCAGAGACACAGATATCTATATTACAATTCATAACAGTAGCAAAATTACAGTTACAAAGTAGCAACAAAAATAATTTTACGGTTGGGGGTCTCCACAACAAAATTAAAGGGTCACAGCTTTAGGAAGGTTGAGAACCACTGCTCTAGAGGTTTATGCTAAACCAGTGTGATACAGATGAATATAGCCCAGTCTTTCCACAATGTCAGAATTTATTAAATAACAATAAATGCACACGATTTTTGTTGATTTTGTTGGCTACAAATTGCCAAGTAGTCTGGATTTCCCTTGATAGCTGGCCGTTGGCAAACAGGAGGTTTTTTTATTCTGCACATTTAGTTATTTTTGAAACAGTCTCATGTAGCCAAAGATGACCTTCAACTTGTGATACTCCTGCTTCAAGTGCTGGGATTACAGTTGTGGTGTACAGCTGTGTACCGCCATGCCTGCTATATTCAAAATTAATTACTCCTACAAGCTCTCAGATCATACATCAAACATCACAGTAATTGTATCTATATCTGTGTATATACATAGGTTATAAAATGGGCTGGGAAGGGGTTTAAAGGACCTCAGTTCATTAAAGGGTTCAAAGAGGCCTTACTAGAAACAGAGGTAGAGAGCTGATGGCGGCAGTCATTGGAGGTGGTTAGACTAGACACAACAAACCCAGCTGGAGAGTCTTGGTAGCAAACAAAGCCACAAAGCTGAGCTGCCCAGGGGCAGAAGCATGAAGGACAGGTATAGAACTAGGTGCAGACAGATGAACAGATGGAGTGGTAGACAGACAGCAATACTAGTGAGCTGCATCAAGCAGTGGCTACCAAGCTGAGGGGAAGTTTGAGACAGTAAGGAGTTCTCTGCCTGTCAGTCCCTGGCCACATACGCCAAGCAGTTAGATGACATTGGTGTGTTCAGTGCCCTCCAATAAGTTCTAGTTTATATGGTTCTAAAGCCTTATTTCTTTTATGTTTATTGTGTGTGTGTCTATGTGAATATATGTCCTTTGTGTGCATGTGCCCATGGAGAGCAGAGGAGGGTGTGTGAAGCCCGAGACCTGGAGTTCCAGGCAGTGTGAGCTCTTACCACTGAGCCATCTCTCCAACTCTCTGATATGGTTTTAATATGCCCATGTGCTAATATGTTCCCACTTTGTTTATAGTTGACATCTTTTAAGAAGAAATTATTAGGCTGGGTGTGGTAGCACATACCTTTATTCCCAGCACTCAGGAAGCAGAGGCAGGTGGATTTCTGTAAGTTTGAGGCCAGCCTGGTCTACATAAGAGTTCCAGGACAGTCAGAGCTTCATAAGAGAGAGACCTTGTCTCAAAAAAAAAAAAAAAATTGAAAAAACAAATGTTTAGGGGCCGGAGCAATGGCTCAGTGGTTAGTGTACTTCCTGGGATGTGGGTTTAGTCCCCAGGACCTACACGGAGGCTTACAACCATCCATACCTCCAACTCCAGAGGGTCAGATGCCTCGTACAGTCAGGCAAGCATGCATAGATGTAACATAAAAACAACTTTAAAGAAAGAATTATCAGTCTGTGCCTCATGGTTGTTGCTGGACAGGTCTGTGGATATGATGAGGTTCAGAGTCATTTACTTCTCTATTCACCCTCAAAATGGAGCCAAACGGAGCTTGTAAAATGCAGTCACGCAGGACAAAGCACAGCCTGAAAGCCACTGTTTTACACGGTAGGGAATAGCTCAGAACAGGGCTCAGCCTAATTGGCACAATTTGTTTGGCTCTTACTTCCTAACTGAAGCAATGTCCAAAGTCTACTTAATAGCAATGTACATTGTGACGATTTTTAAATCCTTACTAAAGTTCAAAAGACAGATTTTTCCATATGGCTCTTAATAACAAAACTGACTTACTATCACAGCAGGAAATGGATACATTTATGTTAACTGATCCTCAGTTGAGTTCTGACTAACTAGGATACATTTATGCTAACTGATCCTCAATTGAGTTCTGACTAACTAGGGGTGGTGAAAGGGCTACACTCACAGGACTGGTTTTAAAGCAATCTCTCCAAAAAGTAATGGCTAAGACATGGCTCTAACTTACCTTAGATTCTTTTGCTTGACACAGACAAAGAGAAAGGGCTTCATTTCTCTATGTACTTTATATCTTATGAAATAACTTTTTTGACAGTTGGCACCACAGACATCTTAGCATTAAAAAGGAATTTTCCTTCACATCTGAGGCAATCCTACCTCAGCCACCAGCATGGTCGGGTAACAACAGGGTGAGCTACAGTCTGGGAATCTTTATGAGGTTATAAAAGGGGGACAATTGAGTCTGGGAAATAAGACTGGACTGTGGAGAAGTTCACCCTTCTGACTGCTGCCCTGCCCCTCAGCTCTAGGAAATAGATGGACTCGTGGGTGAGAGAGCCATGTGGGACAACACTGAGGCAGGATGGCGCTTAGTCATTAGGAACCTCCGAACTAAGGCAAGCGTTGCAACACACAACAACTCAGAACACTGCTAGACTCAAGGTCAGAAGAGCCTCAGGAGCTGTCTCCCACTCTTCTCGAACTGCGGGCCACCCACATGGGTGAGTTCTTAGGAGTGTGGTGTTGGCATGAACTCTTGGACCCAGGCTGTTAGAACATGGGGTTTCAATTTCAAGCTACTCACTAAGCACTTCTTGCCCTGTGCTATAGGCTCTGTGCTAAGGAGTTACCATGATTTCTGAAACCAATCAGATGGGAAAAGTCACAACTCCACACTGCTGACTAGAGAAGTCTGAGGGCTTCTTTCCAGAGGCTCCCACTAGACGAAGCTGGAATTAGTTGGGGGGGAGGGGGAGTGGTGAAGGGTTTCTCTATGTAGACCAGGCTGACCTTGAACTCACAGAGATCTGCCTGCCTTTGCAGAGATTAAGATGTGTGATACTGGGGCTGGAGAGATGGTTCATCAGTTAAAAGCACTGACTGCTCTTCCAGAGATCCTGAGTTCGATTCCCAGCAACCACATGGTGGCTAACAACCCTCTGTAATGGGATCTGATGCACTCTTCTAGTGTGTCAGAAGACAGTGACAGTGTACTCATATAAATAAATAAATAAATAAGTAAATAAATAAATAAATATTTAAGGAAAAAAAAAAGATGTGCTACCACACAGGCTCAAATCTGGGATTCTTAATTTCAGTGCAGAAAAGAATTTCAGGATGAGTTGTTGTGAAGCAAGCTGGAGTTTACAAAGAAGAGATTTTCTTTACACACAGACATCAATAGAAAGGCCCTCTTGGACAGGACAATAAACAACCACGTGTGAGTGTGGGCTTCTCAGGAATTGTAGTTAAGTGACTCTGCCACAACTTCATGTTGATTTTAGAAGCTTTTAGAATTCCATTGATGGAAGTTTTTCTAAGGCCCCCTTCCTTATACACACACACACATACACACACACACACACACACACACACACACACTCACACACACACATGCTTCATGCTTTTTGGTAAATATGACTATAGAGTGAGTCATAAGATGTCTTGGATATGATTACAATCTGATGAGGTAAATCCTGGATCACAAAGGTTATTCAAGAGAGATAAGATGTCTTTCACTAAATAGAGTTTCTCATGCGAAAACTAAAAAACTGTGGGGGAAAGGTTGTATTTCCTTAATCCCTATTCTAACATTCTTTGTGTGTGTGTGTGTGTGTGTGTGTGTGTGTGTGTGTGTGTGTGTGAAAACAACCTTACAGCACTTACTGTTATACAATAACACAAGGGTCACCAAACCAATATGAATAAACCACCACCTGCAGGCAAGATACATCAGCAGACAAAGAGGCTTAACTGAGGACTTGAGTTTGATCCCTGGAACCTACCTCTTGGAAGGAGAGAACTGCCGCAGGTGGTTGGCCACAAATGAGATGGGGCACAGTGACCCCCCCCCATAAATATACTTATATACAAAATATAAAAATAAATAAGACAATTAGTAACTAAGCAAATGCATTCGATAGAATAAAATAAAACAAGAACCAATATCCAAAGTTTGGAAATAGTGGTGATAGCTGGATAAATAGTGTGAATATAATTAACGTCAATTTTATATGTAAAATGGATATATATTTTTCCCCACACTTACGAAAAAAGTTCGAGTGTGGGTAAAGAAAACCAACGCTCTAACACACTGTCAAACCAGTCAAACCTCGGTTCTCACGCCCACTCCAGGTTGATCCCAGCTCCTTTCCTGAGGGTCACCTCCTCGCTCCTCCACCTCAGTCTCTCCCTTAGTAAAGAACGGGGTGGTTGCAAAGAGGACCTTTGGGGCTTCGTGGAGTACAGTTTCCGGAGTGTGCAAAGATCAAGGTGGCGTCCCCAAGGCACGCTCCGATCGCCACAGGCGCTATCACCTACGTGGTGCGGTCTTAGGATCGGGGTCCGGCGCTGAGAACCCAGAGCTCGGGCGCCGCGCGCGTGCGCAGTGGTCTCGGGCACCGGCCCCGGGGCTGCGGGAGGCGGCGGAAGGCGGGTGCGCGTGGGGCTCTGCTGACCGTTGTCCCCTCCGCCAGGGCCCAGGGACAGCTCCCTCGCCGCCTCCTCTCCCCCGCCCCCCTCCCCGGCTCAGGTCACATCTGCACGGCACAGCCGGGGAGGGGGAGGAGTCCTCCAGCGCGGAACCCAGGCTCTCCACTCGGCCCGCCCTTGAGGGGCGTGGGAGGGCGGGGCCGCGGACTTCGGACTCCAGCCCCCGACGCTCCTCTTACCCTGACGCCCTCAGCCATCCCCAGCCTGGAGGGAGCCATGTCCGTGCTACTGGGGCTCCGGCCCGAGGTGCAGGACACCTGCATCTCGCTGGGGCTAATGCTGTTGGTAGTGCTGTTCATGGGGCTGGCCCGCGTTATCGCCCGGCAACAGCTGCACAGGCCCATGGTCCATGCCTTCGTCCTGGAGTTTCTAGCCACCTTCCAGCTCTGCTGCTGCACCCACGAGCTCCAACTGCTGAGCGAGCAGGACTCCACGCACCCCACCTGGACGCTGACACTGATCTACTTCTTTTCCTTGGTGCATGGCCTGACCCTGGTGGGCACAGCTAGCAACCCGTGCGGCGTGATGATGCAGATGATTCTGGGGGGTATGTCCCCCGAGTCGGGTGCCGTGAGGTTGTTGGCTCAGCTGGTTAGCGCCCTGTGCAGCAGGTACTGCATAAGCGCCCTGTGGAGCCTGAGTCTGACCAAGTACCATTACGACGAGAGGATCTTAGCTTGCAGGAATCCCATCCACACCGACATATCCAAAGCGATCATCATAGAGGCCATCTGCTCTTTTATTTTCCACAGCGCTCTACTGCACTTCCAGGAGGTCCGAACCAAGCTTCGCATCCACCTGCTGGCTGCACTCATCACCTTTTTGGCCTATGCAGGTTTGTTATTCCTACCAAACACTTGGCAGTCCCAAGCCTCTATGACCCGAGGTTCTAAGTTCTTTACGATACATTTGAACAGCCCCATCGCCTCTAATGTGATGCAAATGCCTGCACCCTAACCTGAGCCATTTATTATTCTAACCACCTTGCATCCAGTGCCTAGCAGTTGGAGCCAACAGACAGATCTTCATTCAGTGCTGTTTTGAACACCCAGAGAAAGCAGACACTCCGGTGCCGAAACTAAGATCGTGGTAGATTACTGCCAAGGGCTTAAATAGCCCACAAAGGGATTGTTTTAATGTTAGAAAGGCAGCTTATCAGTTACAGCTCTCATGCCAAGGTGGTATAGATTGCTTCTGACACTCTCACTGAGAAACGATCCCGTCTAAAAGTTCCTTCGAGCTTAAAGTGCATGATTGATTAGTAGTTGATCGTGGGGAGTAGCAATTCTGTAGGTGCATTCACTTCTTACTTTTTTCCTACTTGTCATATTTCCTTATGTTGAGTTGCACGTGAACGTTTAATTAGACTCTCTTGAAAGGTGTGTTTCAAGTTTAAAATATTCTTAAAGATGCTCTTTAAAAACAGGTAATTCTCAGCTGGGTGTGGTGGCACACGCTTGTAATCCCATCACTCAGGAAGCAGAGGAGGAGGACAATGTTAAATTCTAGGTCAGACAGTACTAAATTCTGAAACCTGGTCCAAGGAAAACAAAACAAAAACCAGAAGACAAAAAGCCCCCAGAAGTCTTATTTACTTATTTACTTCCACAAAGCAGTAGGAATTCAAAAATTGTTTAATGATAAAATGTGCCTTTTTAAAGAGTGTGCCATTTAAAATAATGAAATACTTCTACTGGAGTAATAGTGGGACTACAAAAAAATGTCTTAGAGGCATGAATATAAATAAAGGAAACATAGTAAGAGGCTTATAACTTCTTGTACTCGTTAAAAGAGAAACTGAGTAAAGTAGTTCAGTGGAAAAGAGCCTGCCTAGCACTACTAGGTTCTGGGCTCAAGCCTGCATACAATAAACAAAATTCCTTGAAACATAGTAGATAACTACTTCAAGTGTACGCTTGACTTCCTGGGGTAACATGAAAGGCTTTACAAGTTTCCTTTCTTTGAATCTTGTACTGTTTTTTTAGTGTAGACACAGGAAAATGCATTGTGTGGGGTAAGAGAAGTGGGCATGTGCATATTCCGAGGGGGCCAGTGAGAGTTTCAGCTAGAGCAGAAAGTCTGCTGTGCATGAGCAGCTATGCCCCAGTATAGTTCTGTTCTTGCCAATTAAACCAGCAAAGAGATGTGCAGGTGACTCGTTCGGGTAATATATACTAGCACTGGAGAGGTAGAGGCAGGAGGAATAAGTAAGGTCTTCTACTACTACTGACTGGCTTTGGGCCAGCCTGGGCTACATGAGACCTAGTCTTTAAAAACAAACAAATCTGAGATAGGTTTTTTTTTTTGTTTTTTGTTGTTTGTTTGTTTTTTCAAGACAGGGTTTCTCTGTGTAGCCCTGGCTGTCCTGGAACTCATTCTGTAGACCAGGCTGGCCTTGAACTCAGAAATCTGCCTGCCTCTGCCTCCCAAGTGCTGGGATTAAAGGCGTGCCTGAGATAGTTTTATAATTTAAAAAAAAAAAAAGTTAGCCGGGCAGTGGTGGCACATGCTTTTAATCCCAGCACTTGGTAGGCAGAGGCAGGCAGATTTCTGAGTTCGAGGCCAGCCTGGTCTACAGAGTGAGTTCCAGGGCACCCAGGGCTACACAGAGAAAACCTGTCTAAAAAAAAAAAAAAAAAAAAAAAAAGTTAAGGACACCTCGATCCTTCTCACCCCCGAATTGCTCCTCCTGCCTCTGTTGCCTCTGTTGATAGTTGTGAAGTTGGTGTTCTTCCTGTACTTTTATGCTTTTAGCATTAAGTTATGGTCCATAAATATTGTATTTACTACTAACTATTCCTGGGCTAGGGATGTAGTTCAAAGATAGAACACCTGCCTTTATGCACATGGTCCTTGGCTCTTGTGAGGGGTAAAAACGTCTTTCAAAAGAGAAGCAAAGTGACACTTGGAGTTATTCATAGGTAAGAGGCCAATGGAGAAGGACTCTAGAATGTCAGTTTCGGGGTCTGAAGCTCTGCCGCTTCCTTGACATGTGAATACTCAGCAGTATAGCAATCTCTGATGCAGAGGCTCTCCACAATCTGTTTTCAAATCCCTGGAGTTTTAAAACTATACCCGTGCTGGTGCAGACATCAGCATCTAACTGCTCTGGGACTGAGCCGAGGAAGTGTCAGAGTTTAAAGTTCTCCCCAGGAGATCCCATTATGAAACCGGTTTTGAACAAATGCTCTAGAGTGGACCTGCTTGGTCCTGCTCAGCAGCCACTGGCTCCAGGTACCTGTTTAGATTTAAGTTAAACTTCAGCACTTCAGGGGGTAGGCACATTCCTCCATTACTCATCCCGTTACTCATCCTCATCGCTGTACTGGAGCTGGTGGCTCCTGTGTGGAACAGGGCTAGAGACTACAGGGATGGAACCAAATACACATTGGCTATAAAGCTACATGAATTCACAATCTGTAACATAATGCATTTTTCACTAACTTTCTGCCAATGTAAAGGAGATAAGAGTACTCCCTAGTACTTGTTATAGACCAAGACATTTTGCTAAGAAATTCATGGGTTATCTTATTTCTCACAGTTCTCCAGGGATGAGCACATTCTTCTTCTTCCCATTTTAAGTAAAGCAGGTGGCACTCGGGAACAAAGTGACCTGCCTCAGGCTGCAGATCAGCTAGGCTGAAACCATGGCTCATACATGGCTGAGGATCAGTTAACAATAGAATTATCAGCATTTCCATGCGTGCTCCTTAGTGTACACACAATTATAGATTCCTTAGCTATAAAAGGGAGTAAGGTTCAGACAAACGCTCCATGGATGAACATAATGTTAAGCAAAGGAAGCCTGGCTTTAAAAAAACAAAACAAACAAACAAAAAACAAATATTGTGTGACTCTGCTTCCAAGAAATACCTAAAACAGGCAAATTTCAATAAATGAGAAAGTAAATAGAAGTTACTAAGAGAACAGGGGGTGAGGGTAGACTGGGCAAGGATGCATTATTGAGTAAGAATAGGATTTATGTTTGCAGCAGTGAAAAAAGAAACTACATGAAAACTTAGGGTCAGGCGTGGTGGCTTAGTACTCAGGAAGCAAAGGGGAGAGGATCAGGAATTCAGGTAAACCTGGGCTATGTAGTGAGTTTGAGGCCAGCCTAGGCCACACAAGATCCACACATAAATAGGATGAAAAAGAAGACACTGGGGAGGCTGGGCAGTGGTGGCGCATGCCTTTAATCCCAGTACTTGGGAGGCAGAGGCAGGCAGATCTCTGAGTTCGAGGCCAGCCTGGTCTACAGAGTGAGTTCCAGGACAGCCAGGGCTATACAGAGAAACCCTGTCTGGAAAAAACAGAAAAAAAAAAAAAAAAGAGAAGATGCTGGGGAAACTTTTAGGGGCTGAACCACTTTTGAGTAAAGATGTTGTTGATGGCTAGGCAGTGCTGTGATTACAAAGAACAGCAAATGGCATGCGTGATGATGATGTGTGTATGAAAACTTAAAGCTTTTAATTATTACATGATCCTGTTGCCAATAAAGCCTTAAACTCTGGATTAGACAGGTCTCTAATGTTAAGATCTTACAAAGACATCACTTTGTTCCTGTGTAGTGTGAAACCCCTCGAGGAGGATGTGGAACAGGTTTGGGGTCCTTTCTGTCTTGAGTCTGTAGCCTGAGAACCCATCTTGGAAATGGCCACACATGGACTTATCATTCCTATCACTTTACAGATAATAAGTCATGACTGTTCCAAAGAGAATGGACTGCCTCGGACTGCTAGAATATCTGATAAGGATCTGAGCACCAGAGCTACAGGCTCATAGGATTGTGTAGTCACTGCTTAGCACCCCATTTTTATGGTTGGAAACTAAGCCTATGGCTGAGTACATGCTAAACACATGTTGTGCCCAGCACTGAGTGTTCATATGTAAGCAGAGGCCACTATTACAATACCAATTATAGACGCATTGGCTTTCCTAACAAATGGAAAAAGCTCTGTAGCTAAGCAGAGTTATGAACTTTTTTTTTTAAGATGGAGTCTTCTCTTGCTTTGTCACTACCGAGGCTGCTTTCAAATTCCATTGATCCTTCCAAGCTTCTAAGAAAGTTAACATTTATTTATTGTGTATGTGGGGGGGGGGGTTGATAGCACATATGTAGGGGTCTGAGGACAACTTTAGAGAGTCAAATATCCCCTTCCACCATGTGGGTCCCTTGGATTGAACTTAAGTTGTCAAGCAAATGGCTTGAGCTTCGGAGCCATCTTGCTGGCCCCACCTCTGCTTCCTGAACAGTTGGGATTCCAGGCATGTAACACCGGGCCTGGGATTGTTGAGCTATGAGCGATTAATGAAGACTGTAAGCAAATCTTGCCTAATTTGGGTTTTGGGAGAATTTCTTCAACAATCAAGGTACATTAATTTTCTATGCATAATTAGATATTTTAAAATATCATTTTAAACATGTAAGTTGTCTTTATTGTAATGTTTCTCATGTGTAGAATTTTAAATTATATCTGTCTATGACAAAATATCTTTGTCCACCTACAAATGATAAGCTATGAGTAGAAACCAGGCATGCTTTCCAGAATCTATAAACTAGGGCTCAGCACAGTAACACCCATACCAAGTAAGAAGTAAGACTATTAGGCAAGTCTCCCCTCTCCCCCTTCTCTCTTCCAGGAAATAGTCTGCATAAACTGAAGTATTTGTTTACTTCATCCCCTTACTCCATTTGGGTTTTAGTCTCCTTCCAGCCACTATTGTAGGTGAGATTATTTGTCCAAAGAAAAATGAACTAAGAGCATTGCACATGGTCTCATTTAAAATATGAAACGGGGGGCTACAGAGATGGCTCAGTGGTTAAGAGCACTGGCTGCGCTTCCAGAGGTCCTAAGCTCAATTCCCAGCAAGCACAGGGTGGCTCACAACCATCTATAATATGATCTGATATCCTCTTCTGGCACACAGTGTACATGCAGATAGAGCACTCTAAAGTAAAAAAACTAAAACAGGAAATGGATACAATCACTAATTTGCAAATAAAAATTAGTTTCAGGACTGGTGAGATGGCTCAGTGGGTAAAGTTGATTGCCACCAAGCCTTATGACCTAAATTTGATCCCTGGGATCCACCTGGTGGAAGGAGACCTGAGTCCTAAAGTGTCCTCTGACTACCACATCCCCTCACCAAATAAACACGTGATCAAACAAACCAACAACTAGCTTAAACAAAGGTCCCAAACCTTCTGCGATCCCAGTGTAATTTGGTGTTAGGAGGCCAGGTTGAGTCGGGCTGTGCCCTTATAATCGAGTTCTGTTTCCTTATCTTTAAGATGGACAGTACCATATCTCAATGGGTATGAGCAACCGTGTTTCAAACTTGCAGTTTCTTCATGGTGTAAAGAAATTGGGGAAATGTGCTTTTGTCCTTATTCCTCTGCCCTGCAGTTTCCCACAGATCTCCTGTATAACGAAGCCATTTTTGCAGGCTTGCTAATCACACTCCATCTCCTGTAGCCACAGTGCAGCCTGATGACAGCCCAACACAGCCAGCAGCACTCTGCGGAGGAATCCCCTCCTGGGGGAATCCACACCTCAGGCAGCCCAGCATCCTTGCCTTCTCAGGGAGAGTTCGACTATGCTGGCTTCAAAGGCATGCAGCACATCAACCATTACTTCTTAAACTCTTTAATTTTTAAGCTTTGCTTAAGTCTTAGACCTGCTTAGGCAAATAGTAAATTACACCATTTGTGAAATGGAGCTTAGAGAGCCACAGAGTGAATGCGAGCACCGGAGCAGGACTGTCTCTGGGGAAGGCCACATGTGTCCTAAGATTGTGCCCTGCCCTTTTCCTATAGGATTGTTGAAAATCAGAAGAAACCCATCAACTTTGCTTCATTCTGTCTTTCATTTATTTAGTGAATGCATAAGTAATAGTTTATGAAACTGGACCTAATAATCGTGTTCATGTAAACATAAAAGAGCACCACATCTACTCTTCCATATTCTTTCTCATGGTAGTTGTTTAGTGTTTATCTTGCAGATTTATATTCATAAAAAATTCTCTAATTTCTTCAAAATAGTGCATGTTATTCCAAATAAGCTTGTATAACCCTTTCTGAACATTTAGATTTCCTATTTCCTTGCTATAAACTATAAACTATAAACATTTTCTGTGTCTTCTTGCACATGAATATCACTGTTATTCCTGGCCATCTGTTCTCAGCTGGGAACATCTGGGGATATTTAAGGCTTTTTGATAGTTATAAAGTTGTCAAGGGGCAGGGCTACCAGCATCTAGTGGGTAGAGACCAAAGATGTCACAGGGCAGCCTCTAACAACAAAGGATGATATAGTAAAACAGCAAAGTGCCCAGTTTGGTTTTTTAACACATAAGCCACACCTGATGTGGATTACTGTTTTAGTTATTATAGCTGTTGCTATGCAACAACCCATCTCCAAACTCTAAAAGTAATCATAACTACTTTCCCATGATTCTTTGTGCTTTCTATCCAGTTGCTTAATGATTTGTGTGCGCACACATGAGAGAGAGAGAGAAAGAGAGAGAGAGAGAGAGAGAGAGAGAGAGAGAGGTATGTATGTGTGCATGGTGCATGTGTGTGGGGTGCACTGTGTTGGAGGTGCACATGGAGGTACATGTGTGAGAATTCCAGACGATGTTGAATGTACTCCTTCATTTTGGGGTGAGATGGGCAAACCCTTTGAGATCACTTGTGTAGCTGCTTTGTTTCAGCTGAGGTCAAAAGCCAAGAACCCCAGCTCATACCTGGCTGGCAAGTGCTTGTCATCTGACACCTGGAGCACCCTGGTCCCCCTCCATGTGGCCTCATCCTCCAGCAGCTTAGACTACTACTTACAGCTTCAGGACATTGTTCCAAGAGAGTATTAAGTGAGGATTCCACATGACACCAGTTGAGAATTCTGCATTCAGAACTCAGTATGACCTCTGACCTCTGCTACCCTTTGCCAATTTAAGTCACAGAGCCAAACCAGATTTGAGAGATATCATGGTCCCATAGCAGTTCCCACAGGGCTCTGAAGAGCCCCATGCTGCGAGGGTTAGAGGGTAAGGGAAGTGAATGAGCTTAAGTTTTAGGATATAACAGACTTCATGGTGTTAGATATCTTCATATGCCACGGCCTGTGGCATGAGGGCTGTGGCTCAGGCCATTCCTAATAACTGTCTAGGGCACTTGTATGATCATAGGTCATAACACTGCAAAGATCTGGAAGTCTTTATCTTTCTGCCCTTGGTGTTTAGTACAAAGGAACTCAATTTACTTTTTGCTTTTGTGGAAACGGAAATGACCTGCTGCTAATCCATTTTCTTGAATGTTAAGGGTAGCCAAGTCTCATTAGGTTTAACATTCCAAAAAGACTGTTCAAGACTGAGTGTGTGTCCTCATATGGCACCGTTTATTTCTTCTGTGGCATGAGCAGTAACTGTGCTGTCAAACTGGAATGTTAGAGAAAACAGCCATTGATGAGTTTGGTCTCTTGCTCAATAGCTTCAACATCACTCTGTTGCTCTCAGCCTAGGAAATCTCACTAGGTAAGTCCTAGGAAAAGCTCTTACTTCCCAACTCTAGTTTACTGTTTTATCAAGACAGTTAACATGCTACAGAAGTCTATGTCAGCATCAGACTCTGCTCGAGTGAAGACGCTTCCCCTGGGCAGAACAGAAATGTCACTGTCTTGGGGTGCGTCCTGGGTATTTGCAAACGCACAGCCACAACTCTAGGGAGTAGTATTGACCAGTCATCCAGCCTTCCTTTCCTTGTGGGCTGTGTGGTCAGATCCATAAACCCCTAAGCTAGGTTAAGCTGGAACATGAATCCACTGTTGGGCTTCGTGCAGTCAATTCTTAATGCTTCTTATTTCTGTGCATGCACACCCACGTTATGTGCATGAAGAAGGCAGAGAGTGCTGAGTACTTCGATCACTTTCCGCTCTATTCCCTTCAGACAGGGTTTTGCACTGAATCTGAAGAGAGCCATTCTGGCTAGCTGGCTGGCCATCGAGCTTCCAGGGTCTGCCTGTCTCCACCCCCACTTGTGCAGTTATGAGCTCATGTAGCCACAGCCATCTGGGGATCTGAACTCAGGTCTTCATACTCCAGCAGCACCAGCAGCACTCTGGTCCTACAGGCTATCTCCCTAGCCCTCATTTCCTGTCTAACTGCTCTTTTGAGTTCTGTTATTCGGTTGCTTCTTAGAGACTCTGCTAAGCAGGGATCCAATGGTAATACGTTTTTGTCTATTTCACTTTCCATTTTTAATACAAAGGCGTGTGTGCACTCAAGGGTCCCAGGCCACTGTGCTCATGGCTAGCTGTGTGGGTTCAGTCTTGCTTTCTTTGTAACCTGTTTCTGTCTTGTCTTTGTTCACAGGAGGGAACCTCACTGGAGCGCTGTTTAACCCAGCGCTGGCCCTTTCACTGCACTTCCCGTGCTTTGATGAACTGTTCTCTAAGTTTTTTGTAGTATACTGGCTTGCTCCTTCTGTAGGTAAGCATATTTCATTTACTATATCTGAAAGGTTAGGGCATTTAAAAACCTAGTTTATGTGTAGAGTATTCTGCATGCATGAATGTACACTGTTTGTGTGCCTAGTGCCCCTGGATAGTTTGAGGCTATTTTACAGATGGGTGTGAGCTGCCATGTGGGTGCTGGGAATAGAAATCAATTTCTCTGAAGAGCAACCAGTGCTCTTAACAGACAAACCCACAAATTAGATTATAAAATATTTTAAAATATGACACACAAGAATTTCACTATGTCACTGGGCAGTGGTGGCACACGCCTTTAATTCCAGCATTTGGGAGGCAGAGGCAGGCAGATTTCTGAGTTCGAGGCCAGCCTGGTCTACAGAGTGAGCTTCAGGACAGCCAGGACTACAGAGAAACCCTGTCTCAAAAAAAAAAAAAAAAAAAAAAAGAATTTCACTATGTTAATTTCCAAAGCCAGAAAAGATATAAAACAGGAAAAACAAAACAAAACAAAAAACTTGGTTAAAATGCTCAATAGCATCTGAGTTTTGTACAGTGTCCTTGGAAGCTGTGTGCACAGGTGCACTTGCCTCCATGCGCACATGTGGAGGCTGGATTTTTACGTCTGCTGGAACTCTCCTGTTTTAGTTAAGACTGGCTGGCCAGTGAGCTCCAGTTCCATCTCTGCCCCACTTTCAAGTGGTGGGTTACAAAGCATATGCTGCCGTGCCTGACTTTTATAAGGGTGCCAGTTCCCCAGCTCCTGATGCTGTGTTTGTATCAGGGCTGCAGGTACAGCTTAGTGCCTGCCTGATAGGTGAGGGCAGTGAAGGGTAACTACTGACATTCACAAATAATCTTTTAGCTGGGCCTGGTGTGAAGCCTGGAACTCTAGTTACTCAGGAGGCTGAGGCAGGAGGATTACAAGTATAAGGCCTACCTGCTTAGGCTACAAAGCAATCTTAAGTCCAGCCTGGACGACTTACTGAGTCCAGTATATGAGTCTACAAGTATAAAGTTAAAAGGGGCCAGGGAATGGGGATACAGCTCAGTGGTAGAAAACTTACCTAGCATTCACAAATTCTTGGGTTCTCTCTCTACCACCAAAATAACCACTACACAGTGAATTTAGACTAGTCTGTGGTATATAATATAAGACTTACCTTAGAATAATAAAATCAATTATTATTATAATTTTTTTTTGCTAAATAATTACCCCTATAAATGTGTAAGTCCCAAACCAAATGTTATTTAATCATTAGGTCGCTTTTCCTGTTTGTCAGAGAGCATCCTGGGCAACAACCCTGTAGTCAATATAGCCTCTAAATGACTCCCAAGTCCCATTCCTATTAATGCAATCTAGATCAGGATGGGGATGTGGCCCACTAAGTGCTTGCTTAGTATGCATGTTGCTAGAGGTTTCATCCCTAGTATCAGAAAAACAAAAGTTCTCTTTTTAAAGAGAGATCAGGCAACTATAATCATGACATACTTTATATATCAGCATTTATGTTACCAGCGTTTCTTGCTTTTATTTAGTTATCGGCTAAATAAAAACAGGCAAAACATCTATACAATAAAAATAATTTATGAAAACTGAGAAAAGAATGAAGATTTAGGTTTGAGGGTGTTACTCAGTGGTGGCAGCTTGTCTAGTGTGCACAGAGCCTGAACCTGAGTCACAGCATTGCAAAAATAACAAACACATAAGTGAAGCACTGTTAATATACATTTTTTTATTTTTACTATTCCATATTTAAAGACTTAAGCACTGGTTTTAGGTATTTTATGTGACACATCTGTATAACCCACTACGGTGGGACTCATGAAGAAAGAGCAAGAGCCTGACGTGTGTTTGAACACTCTGGGTGAGCAGGCCAAGAGAGCTATCAAGGTTTCCTCCCTCAGAGCCTCCTGCTCTCAAGAGATTTTTTTCCTCTCCTTAATCTCTGTTTGCTCTACTCTAAAACAACAAAAACTCCAAAATGCTGTGAGCTCCTGCCTCCCAAGTCACCTCTGAGGCATGGAAGAAGCCCTGCCACTTTACAGGACAAATGACTCAAGCCCAGGGGTTCTCTCCAAGTTTGTCAGTGCCGTTTGAATAGGAGGTGTCTGCCCCTATTCTTACTGAGTGTATAATCATTTTAAGGACCAAAGAGAAACCTAAGACACAATCTTAATTTATACCCACATAGCCATTCTCGCTTTCCCTACAGGCTCTGAGTTTACCTTCCTGTATTTTGTCTTTTAGGTGTGCTGTTGATGATCCTCATGTTCAGTTTTTTCCTTCCATGGCTGCATAACAACCAAATGACTAATAAAAAAGAATAACTACTCCCAAAGACTCAAACGTCACAGGACAGTCAAGCTGGATGTGACGATCTGAGCACCTTTCAAACTGGACTCGTCCTGTTTCAGCTTCCTTTGTGGAAGGTGTCTTAATGTTTTCACTACCTGGACTTAAAATTACTGTGAAGATGAGGCAGCCTGTATTTCTCAGTTAAGACTTGCTCTCGAGTGATGTATTAAATGCTGCTAGAAAAGGCTCATTCATTAAACCTCTATAAATTCCAAGTCATTAGTAACTGTGATGAAAAGAACAAGAGAAAATAAAGTGAGGCAGGGGCGGGGCACTGGCCAGGTAGGACCCAAGAAATTCTGTATCAAGGTTGCCTCTGAAGGGGTGGGCTTCAGGGCTCGAGGGGCTCACTCACAGGCTCCATAAGGTGCTTTCCAGCCACAGCTTTAGTGACAAGAGCAGTGGTGGCATCTTTGAACAGGAAACTTGTTTTGGGAAATACCTTTTATATCTACTCATCTTCAACAGGTTTCCCGCTGGTTTGACACGGGGGTCTCCCTTGTAGTCTGGCTGGCCACAAATGCGCAGTGATCCTTTGCCTCTGCCTCCCAAGTGCTGGGATGTGCCACCACAACCAGGGTTTTCTGCTGTTTTCATTTTGGGGTAAAGACACTTATAATATAGCCCAGGCTGCCCTTGAACTCACATCTTCCAAGTGCTGGGAATGTTCCAACCCAAATGCCTCAGTCTTCCTAGATTTTAAATATATTCTAATACCTAAAATATTTAAGCAGACCATTTCAGTCAAACTGTCTTAATACATACACAGCCAAGATCTGGTCTTTTCATGTTCCCAACTGCATTCACGCCACAGCCACCTGGAGAAGCAGGTAGGTGTTCTGTGTTCTTTATTTTTGTAATCATACACTGAAATGCTCAGTAACAGCTAATGACATAGTGAGGAAATGGATTCTAACCTCCATTTTACAAGATGAGATGCCAAGCCCAGGTGTGCTTTGTGACTCTCCCCAACACCAGGGGCAAATGCACGCTTTACACGTCTATGTCAGCAGCAAAAATTCTTCTCAGTTATCAGTAACTGAAGAAAAGATTCAACTCTCTGGATTAAATTTAAAACTCAATATTTTCTTTTTCTTCTTTGTGTAAGACTGCATCTATGTGCACATGCATATACAGGACCCAAGGTGGCCACAGCAGGGAACGGGGTCCCCTGTAGCTGGAGTTACAGGTGATTGACTATAAGCTGCCATGTGGGTACTGGGAACCAAACTTAGATCTGCTAGCAGAGCAGCGAGTTCCCCTAACCACCGTGAGTCCTTACTGGTATTTTTTGAAGCTTAAAATGCCTTTTCTCCACTGCAAGCCTTACTGAAGTCCAAAGTCTATTTTTTATTTATTTTCTTCCATTATTTTGTGTGTAAAATGTGTAGGTGCGATGATACAGCATACAGATGGCGATCAGAGGACACCTCCACGGAGCCGGTTCTCTGTCTTTATTTGGGTTCTGGCGATGGAACTCTGTTGCCAGGCTTGTGTTGCAATGCTTTAATCCTGCTAGGCCATCTTGAAGTCTAATTTCGAAAAATCCAGGCCACAATACTGGTTTTTAAAAGGGGGGGGAGGGGGAAGAGATGAGTAAAAATGAACACTCAGCAGCTAAGCTGCTAGTAACATCCACTGTGTAGGGATGAGCTTGCAGTCAGGTGACCAGAAGCTCTGCTGTACATGATGTATCATAATAGTATTTAAGTGTGAGACTTCAGATTCATGACCTGATGTGCTCTCGAAGCCCTCCCTCACGGATGTGCTTCCTCTAGAAGTGTGCACCCCTAAACCTGCCTCCAAATAAAATCTTTCTTTAAAAAAAAGTTCTTAACAAGAGGACTCAAAGGCCTGACAACATAGATAACTGCTGATAGCTGATGGCCTGCTTTTAACAGAAGTCAGGCCTGCCTGTACTTAAAACAAAAGCCACTTTTAAAAAAAAAAAATTTACTTGTTATTATACATAAGTACACTGTAGCTGTCTTCAGACGCACCAGAAGAGGGCGTCAGACCTCATTACAGGTGGTTGTGAGCCACCATGTAGTTGCTGGGATTTGAACTCAGGACCTTCGGAAGAGCAGTCAGTGCTCTTACCCGCTGAGCTATCTTGCCAGCCCCCCAAAAGCCACTTTCACATTCATTTTTTACACAAAAACTCAGTTTCAGCTTCTTCAAACTTGAGGCCACAATTCTATCCTTGAAACACTACCAAATAATGACTGTTCCTTTAAACAACCCCTTGCCTTCCAAAGTGAAGCTGAGTTTTCTCTAGTTCCATGTTCCATAGAACATAACTACTACTTACTCACTTCACTAACATGCATGCTTCACAGCTTGACGGAAGAGGGGGGCTGTCACTGCCCACTCTCTCAACTCCTGCAGTGACTCTACTGTTTGCCCTGCATCCCTCTCAGGGTGGCATTTCCTCTCTTCTCATCTGTCCTCACTGCTGCTTGTTGCTCGTGTTCTTCTAAGATTACTATTTTTTAAGATTATATTTTGGGAAAGGGTGAGGAGGCGCAGCCATCTGGAGAAGTATGTCACTGGGGTGGTCTTTGGGGACAATAACCTAACCCTGCTTGTTTTGCTCTGGTGCATCTGTGGTTAAAGATGTAATCTGTCAGTTTTTGTTCCTGCCACTGTGTCTGCCACTTGTCATGATGGACGCTCATCCTTCTGGAACCGTTAAGCCAAAATAAACAACTCTTTCCTCCAGTAAAGAGAGAAATGTAATGTGTATGTGTATGTACGTGAATATATGCCATGTGTGTAGGCACCTATGGGCCACGAGAGGCCTGGTGAATCCCCTGAAAGAGCAGTATGTGCACTAACCATTGAACCACCTCTCCCACCCCTTAAAGATCTTAGTCCCTACCTCTTTCTGGAGCAAACGCAAGTTGTGTCTTGGTAACTGAAACCCACAAAGGATCGATCCTTCCAGTGTTTTGGCCTCTGAGTTCCTTGGCAGTCTCTTTTGATAGCTGTGTCTTTTGTTCTGCCCAAGTTCCACCTTAACTACAAGCTTGTCATTAAGTAAACAAAATCTATGCACTCAAATAATCTAAGTTTGTTTCCCCCCCCCCCCCCTCTCTCTCTCAAGACAGGGTTTTTCTGTGTAGCCCTGGCTGTCCTCGAACTCAGAAATCCGCCTGCCTCTGCCTCCCAAGTGCTGGGATTAAAGGCGTGCACCACCACTGCC
>JADRCD010226472.1:1084-11741 GCA_019843815.1 Montemys delectorum
CCTCTCTCTGTGTCTTTCTCTGTCATAGTAATTCAGTAAAAGCTCTTGCTCAATTCCCCCCAATCACTGTGTGCCTCCCCTTCTCTCTCTGTGCCTCTCTCTGTGTCTTTCTCTGTCACATATATGCATATACATGCACTTTTAAAGGCTTAATTTAAATCATCATGGATGGGAACTTATAATACATTTGTGTTTCACAGCTGGCTAGCTCCCCTGTGATGTAGTTCTGCCACTCTACCTTCAACACATCTGAGACCCATGTTGTCCTTTCTCAAATGCAAACCAAGACTCAGGCATCCTCAGACCACCTGCATCTAACTGACCACTCAGTGCGTTTGCTGCCCCAAGACAATCCAATAGACTTGGAGAATTAAAAAGCAATATACCTAAAATTAGAATTCATTATAATAAAACTCAGAAGTATCTACATGGAGAGAAACATAGGGTAAAGGGATAGAAGGCTGTGTATGTGAAGCCTCAATGTAAATACTAAGGTTTTCTAAGAATCTCTAACATATACTTGGTAATGCTTTATTATGAAATATTCTATAGTACTTTGACAAATTGCTGTTTTTATGTGAAATAATGTTATTTTAAAATAAAGCCCTTTTCTTGACTCATGAATGTGTGTTACACTTATCTTCTATTTTTCCACTTAAAACTTTTTCTAAGTGCAATAAATTAATAATTATTAACAATAAACAGTAACAATAATGTGCAGCAAGAATTTCAAAGAAAAAATTTGTTTCAAATAGATCTATTTGAATTTCAGATTTAAACCCTATTGTTTTAAACTGTATTTTCTTCGTTTATATATCCCATGATATTTATTTGGGTTGAGACATTCTACAGACCAGGATTGCATTTAATATGCTCAGGTATCTGGAAAGGTGTACAAAGGTAAAATGTGTGAGCAAGTCAAGGTACATGTGACTGAGTAGTAATTGGGTTCTATTTAAAATTATGTAAGTTATTGTTATGTTTCTTTTTCTATCTTAAAAAAGATAATATTTTCATTTTAACGTAATATATAATAAAAATTTATAATGGTTTCCTTGAAATAGAATTTAAACTCTGATTTGATTCACTGCCATATTCTCAAATGGTTAAAAGAACAGGGGTCATTTTCTTAACAAAAGATTAATAAATACTTAAGTAACTCTAAATAAGTATCCTAGAGTTACATTGTGTGATAAAATGCCATGACTCAAAATAGCTTGAGTAAAAAGGGGTTTATTTTGCTTACTTTTTCTTATAATTTATCATCAAAGGCAGTCAGAGCAGGAACTCAAAAGGTCAGAACACAGTTGCTGATGCAGAGGCCATGGAGAAGCACTGGTTATTTGCTGACTCCCTAGAGCTAGTTCAGCCTGCTTTTTTACAGAAATCGGGACCACTAACCCAGGAATTCCTTCAACTGCAATGGGCTCAGCCCCTCCACATCAATCACTAATTTAAAAAATGCCCTACAGGCTGCCCTGTATCCTGAGATGGAGACAAGTTTTCAGTTGAAGTTTCTGCCTCTCAGATAACTCTAGCTTGAGTAAAGTTGACATAAAAGCTAGCCAGCACATGGATATATCACTCTTGGCCAATCAATCACCCTACAAGACCTATAATGAAATCAATGATGACATAAACATTTTAAATGAAGTACTGTTTCTTCAAATCCTATAGAAATGCCTCTGTCAAATTAGTCTGTGTTTGCTTTCTGTCTTTATTGAACTCTTGCCTTGTAGGTGCTTCAGTATCGTTTGTTGTTAGAGATACAAAAATAAAAAAATATAAACAAAGCTATATTCTGATATCTTTCCAAAATGACTTTGTTGTGATCCTTATGGGATGTTTCTTAGCTGCATATGTGTATACATGACACTTTCTGCTCCAGACATAGTCTTCTCCTATTAAAACGCACGTTCCACTGGTTTCCATTTAGACTCCATTATTTTGTATTGATCCATATTTGGGGGCTACCTCCTCTCCTCCGTGCAGTCACGGTCTCAGTATTTCCTCATTTTACACCTTTCTAAGTCCTCTCTTCACCTGCACATGGACAATTTCAACTTTCAATTTCTAGGATGCTCTTCTCCACTTCCCTGAAAAGTCCAGACTAAACTGCCTTCTTTGCATGTCGTCTTCCACTTCAAATACAGTGTGTCAAGGTAATTGTCCCCAAACTTTCTGGTAAAGAGATCCTATATTATACAATTGATTGTTAAGTAAATATTGTAAGTGTGTACTCTGCCTAGTAAGAACTCTCTTGCACATTATTCTGACTTCTTATTTATTTTTTATTAGCTTATTTAGTTCTTCCTTTTCTTTTGAGTTCTTTCTTGAGTTTCATATGGTCTGTGAGATGTATTGTTGGTATTCCAACCTTTTATCCTAATATCCACTTATCAGTAAGTACATACCATGCATTTTTTTTGTGACTGGGTTACCTCACTCAGGATGATATTTTCTAGTTCCATCCATTTGCCTAAAAATTTCATGAAGTCATTGTTTTCAATAGCTGAGTAGTACTTCATTGTGTGAATGTGCCACATTTTCTCTATCCATTCCTCTGTTGAAGGACATCTGTGTTGTTTCCATTTTCTGGTTCTTATAAATAAGGCTGCTATGAACATAGTGGTGCATGTGTCCTTGTTATATGTTGGAGCATCTTTTGGGTATATGCCCAGGAGTGGTATAGCTGGGTCCTCAGGTACTACTATGTCCAATTTTCTGAGGAACTGCCAGACTGATTTCCAGAATGGTTGTACCAGCTTGCAATCTTACCAACAAAGGAGGAGTGTTTCTCTTTCTTTGCATCCTCGCCAGCATCTGCTGTTATCTGAGTTTTTTATTTTAGCCATTCTGACTGGTGTGAGGTTGAATTTCAGGGTTGTTTTGATTTGCATTTCTCTGATGACTAAGGATGTTCAACATTTCTTTAGGTGCTTCTTAGGCATTTGAGATTCATCAGTTGAGAATTCTTTGTTTAGCTCTGTACCCCATTTTTAATAGGGTCATTTGATTCTCTGGAGTCTAACTTCTTGAGTTTTTTGTATATTTTGGATATTATTCCTTTATCGAAGGTAGAATTGGTAAAGTTCGTTTCCCAGTTTGTAAGTCGCCATTTTGTAATGATGACAGTGTCCTTTGCCTTATAGTAGCTTTTCAATTTTATAAGATCCCATTTGCCTATAGTTGATATTAGCGCTTGAGCCATTGGTATTCTGTTCAGGAAATTTTCCCTTGTGCCAAAGTGTTTGACGCTCTTTCCTAATTTCTCTTCTAACAGATTCAGTTTATCTGGTTTTATGTGGAGGTCTTTGATCCATTTGGACTTGAACTTTGTACAAGGAGATAGGAATGGATCAATTTGCATTCTTCTACATGCAGACCACCATTTAAGGCAGCACCATTTGTTGAATATGCTGTCGTTTTTCCACTGGATGGTTTTAGCTGCTTTATCAAAGATCAAGTGACCATAGGTGTGTGGGTTTGTTTCTGGGCCTTCAGTTCTATTCCATTGATCTACTTGTCTGTCTCTGTACCAATACCATGTGTTTTTTTATCACTATTGCTTTGTAGTAGAGCTTGGGGTCAGGGACGGTGATTCCCCCAGAAATTGTTTTATTGTCGAGAATAGTTTTCGATATCCTGGGTTTTCTGTTATTCTAAATGAATTTTCAAATTTCTCTTTCTAACTCTCTGAAGAATTGAGTTGGAATTTTGATGGGGATTGAATTGAATCTGTACATTTCTTTCAACAAGATGGCCATTTTCACTATGTTAATCCTGCTGATCCATCTTTCTATGGATCAGCATGGGAGATCGTTCAATCTTCTCAGATTTTCTTCAAATTATTTCTTCAAAGACTTGATGTTCATTTCATATAGATCTTTTACTTGGTTAGCATCACATCAAGGTATTTTATATTATTTGTGACTATTGTGAAGGGTGTTGTTTCCCTAATTTCTTTCTCAGCCTTTGGGTAGAGGAAGGCTACTGATTTGTTAGAGTTAATTTTATATCCAGCCACTTTGCTGAAGTTGTTTATTAGCTGAAGGAGTTCAGTGGTGGAATTTTTGATGTCACTTAAGTATACTTACATATGCGCAAATAGTGATATTTTGACTTCATTTCCAATTCTTATCCTTTTGTTGTCTAATTGCTCTGGCTAGAACTTTGAGTACTATATTGAATAGAAAGTGAGAGATGGGGCAGTCTTGACTAGTTCTTGAAAATGCCCCAGGATGGCACAGCACAGTTTTAAAAAAATTTTTTTTTAAATTGAAACATGCTTACTTAATTGCTATACCTTTTCATCAATGTAACTTTAAAACTTTAAAACCTTATATACACTATTCTCAGGATACAAAGGTGTGAGCCTTTAGAATTATGTGACAGCTTGTGTACATGGATGAAAAATTTACTTTAATTAATACTTGGCCTTAACTAATTTGGCCATGATAATTTAGGTCGTAGTCTTTCTCCTCCGATCTTTAGTACTAACACCATTCCCTCTTCCACTCCACAGCACTCTTATCAAATGAATATAACTCGTGAGAAAGAACTCTACCGTGCCTTTTGTATGTGTTTCCTAGCACTAAATCCCGGTAGCATTTTGTCTTTCAATTATGGTCACTAGCATGGCAAGGAGGAAACTGAACTTCTCTCATCACCACTGGCCAAGATCAAAAAACATATTTTTATGTTTATATCCTTATTACTTTCTGTCTCTTAATTTCTTTTTCTTTTGGATTTCAGAGAAGATGAGGTAGTACATCTAGGGACATAGCTGTTTAGCAACCTAAATGAGAAGAGTCTGTAGATAGGGGCCAGGAAATCCTGTCAGTGAATGTGCACAATCCTGACAACTCAAGACTGATCCCTGGAAACCACAATGGAGCTCATCTTATTACCAGCACTCCTGTAACAAGATGAAAGGAAGAAAGAGTACAATTGTCAAGGAACTCTTGAACCAGTTATTATGAGTAAACAGTATGAGACCAGCAACCTGAGAGACCCTGCCTCTCACTGGCTGTAGCACTTGGGAGAGCAGGTCCTGTACCTTGACTAGGCAACACTGTGGAGCTGGGCCTGCTAGCAAAGGCACAGTTGAGCCATTCCAGAGAGTGGGAAAGTGAGAGAGCTATTCTAGCCCTTCATAGGCCACAGCACTTGGGAGAGTGGAACTCATACCTTGATTGAGCAGCACAGTGGAGCTAACTCTGGAGGCATGGGTATGGGTGAACAAGCCCTGAGCACATGAGAGCAAGAGAATTGACCCTGTCTCTAGCAGGTAGAAGCGCTTGGGTGGCCTAGCTGAAGCCATGCTGGAGAGGTCTCTCTACTGGTACAGATAAGGGACAGCTGGCCAGCTGACCAGTTCAGCTACTACCCAGGCTCAGATGCAGGGCTTTGAGTCAGCTAACTCAAAATCTAAGTCATCTATGATTGCTAGAGCACATGAAAGAACTGGTACTGTAGATCCAAAGCTGCAAGATTTCAGTGACACAGGGCAACAACAGGATAACAGGGAAGTGGCCAGTACGGATTCAATATTGGTGGTGTCACAGAAGTCAGAGATCTTGAACCACGCTATTGGCTCATCGCAACGAACATGCTATGACAGAGGAATATACTGTGAGATATATTGTGACATACTACAGCTTCTACAGTTCATACTACAATGAGATGTTTTCTATGCTGTGTGTGTGTGTGCCTGTGTGTTTGTTTGTGCATGTGTTATTTTGGGGAAGGTTTCAAGGGTGAGTGGCAGATATGAGGGGATGGGGCAATGAGCAGAACTGGAATATATGATGTGAAACGTACAAAGAATCAGTAAAACATTTATAAAAAGAAATAAAGCATAGATGAGTTGTGGGCATTAGAAGTTAATGCATGCAATCAATCAGTCATCAATCAATCAATCAATCAATCAATCAATCAAGAGACCCTGTTTCTCCATTTACTAGATAGATGGATAGAAACACTTCCTGGAATTTGTCCTCTGACTACCAGAAGTGTGACATAGTACATGCGCATTTCCACTTTCATACACAACATATACACATAAATTAATTATAAGTAAATGGAAGCATTAAGAGGTATAGCACAGATACCCCCATTATTAGGTAGCTAGTTAGATATTAATAGACTTGAAGATCTGTTAGGTTTGAACACCACCTCCTACTTTCATAATAATACTGTAATTTTGAGAAAGGGAAAAATGACACACTTTCCACTCCTTATAAGTGAAATATAGAGCCTAACAAGGAAGAAAGCCACACAATTGCATCCTCTTCAGATTTAAGCCTTTCTTGGGCCCTATAAAGGTAAGAATATTTCCTTCTGGTAAGGCAAAACAATTTTTTTTATATATATTTTGTCATTTTCTTTCTTCAACTATTTTTAGGGTACTCTGTTATGTGATTTTTGGACCTCCTCAAAAAATGATCTGAATCTTAGTTCTGGCTCTAGTAGAGATAAACCTATCTGCTAATAAATAAATAAATAAATAAATAAATAAATAAATAAATAAGAAAGACATACTATTGTCTCTCCTTTTAAGAGTTAATCTTAAGGGCCTATCAATCACCCAGGCAGAACATTGCTTCTCAGGATGTCTGTCTGTTCCAGAGATTTGTAAAAATAGTACCCAGTCCACCTCAGCATGAAGGTTAGCATAATGGTCTTTCTGGCTATTGTCCACTTTCATCCTTAAGGGTATATCTTATTTTATTTTATAATAAACTCTATCTTCTACACAATGTTTTCATGTTTCATGTGACCTTTCTTTGCGAAACATGAACAAACATCTATTTTCCCCAGGAAAAGAGAGACCAGTGAGAGATCAAAGAAATTATTCTACCCCGGTCTAGCTGGGTGAGTTTATGAGTTCCTTGGGGTTATTATTGAAGCATGGGTAAGGGAGTCTAGGAATATGGATGAACCAAAAGCTACTACATCCATAAATGTCCATCTAGAATGGCTGATGACTCAGAAAAGCTGCACACCTGTTGTGTGCTACACACTTTTCAGGCAACAGACATGGAAGAATTTCTTCTCCCTAACATGGACTAGCCTTGGAAAAGAATCTTATGAATCTCATAACTGTTTTGATTTTCCAGAGCTATATCACTTTAGTAGTTTCCTGAATCTCATGAGCCTCCAACCTTCTTTCAAGAAAGATGTTTCATTTTAGAGAAATAGCTAAAAACAATGATCACAAGGACTTTAGAACTTCTCAGGAGGCCAGAGTGAGAGTTAATGGAGAGAGGAGCATACCAGTTGGTTATTCAAGTAGCAAATGGTCAGCTTGAAAAAAAATTATGCAAATAATATTATACAGACTGAACAGGTTTTATTTAGGGATATGTATGTATTTACATATATGTATCTAATAACAATTAATGAAAAAAATAGGTCATGAATTTCAAAGAGAACTAGAAGTATATGAGAGAGTTTGGAAGGAGAAAAAGTAAGGTGAAAAATGATGTAATCATATCATTTTATAAATAAAAATAGTAAAAATAAAAAAAACAAAGCAAACAACAGCAACAACAAAACAAATTTAAAACTTTGAAATTAATTATTTAGTTGGAATTGAGATCACCTGGGCCCTGGATAAGTTGCTTTATATTGTATAAAAGAGTGGCTTTTCAAACTGTGTCTTTCCCTGAGTGACTTAATTTTTGGGTGGAGGTTGACTGTGGAACGAGGTGGACAAATGAATGACAGCTCCTCTCTGGCATCAACATGCAGTACAGATTGAGAAATGACATTTCTGGGAGCAGAAAAGATGAATTGGAGTTATAGGGGTACATAGTCTATTAGGTTCAGTAATATTTTGGACACACCAGGTGAAGGAAAGGGTCCAGCCTCCTCATCCAGCTGAATAGGGTTGTGGTCCTCACTAAACTGCCATTGAAGCACCTCATGTAAGCCTCGTAGATAAACAGAAAAAAGCAATCTCTAGTGTCCCCACGGCTCACATGCCCTACATGAGTTGTAATTTTCCCACATACACATGTATCTGGCCGCCAGAGTCCTGCCCCTCACTTTTTTGGGAGTTTTTGGCTATCCTGCTCTGTGCTCCCAGCTTGTCTCACTGGAGCACCTGTCCAGGAGCTATCTTTGGATCTGAGAATGAAACACACACGCACTCATACACACGCATACATATGGCTGTTAATCTTAAAATACTATGGCTAACTCAATGACTGAGCACTTCTAAGCCTCCTTTGGCTAAAGTGTACTTACCTTTACTCCTTGTTCCATCCCTCTAAATCTGCCCTCAACATAGTTGCCCAGTTAACTTCTGTGAAGCCTACTGGCCTTTCTGCCCAAGACACTTCTGGGCTACCCTTCCATTGACTGCTTTCCTTTTCCATCTACATTTTGGAAGATCTCCCCTGCTGCTATGAGTCTGTTCTGTCTCCCTCCCCCAAGTATCTTGATTCCTCTTCTCCTCTCTCCTAGCCTGTGGGGACATCGAAGTCCCACCTCTTTCTTTCCACCCAGCAGTTAGCCCCTGACATCTTCATTGATTGATCAAGAATCAGTTGAAGGCAATGACCTTCAGCGTCAGTAAACAGAGATTCCAAATTAAATCAAAACATCAGAACTATGCTTCTATACCATTGTGCAACTCTGTTCCTGAAGCCAGACTCTATAGTAACCACAGAAGCCTTTCCAGCAATGTACACATGCATTTTCCCCAGTACCTTAGCAATATAGGCTTCTCGTGACTCTGAAACATCTACAACTGTGGTGCTATGCTTTAGTCTTCTACAGATGTTCTATAACCTACATATAGACGCTTTCATAGACATACAGATTATGTGACCTATAAAGGTTAATCTGCAAGTTAATATTATACTTAAGATTGGAATTAAAGAATATATTTATCTCAGCCCAGAATATCTGGCAAATTACTGACTTATGGTATGAATTTATTATTATTCAGTAATATGTGATATTGTGGGAAGATTCAAGTATATACACCTGTGCTTCTGACATAGCATGCTTAGGACAGTAAGTTAAATAAAATGTTGAAAATACTTTTGGAAATGACTTACAGTGCTTTATAGATATCCTCACAATATATTAGTCTGTAATTTTTCCCATTTATAGGAAGGGTTCATTAAAGAAGATCTGGGGCTGAAGAGTGGGAAGGGCAAACTAAAGGGGAGGAGAGAAAGGCGGTAAAAAAACAAACAACCAAAAAACCGGATTTCTTCCTTTTTCTCTTTCAGACAGGATCTCACTATGTTACTCTGGCTGACCTGGAATTTGGTTTGTAAAGTAGGTTCTATTACCTCCTGAGGGCCAGAGATTAGAGGTATGCACAGAATACAGCACCTGCTGTGAGTATGTCAGCTCAGGAACTTTAGGAAATTCCACCAGACCCCTCCTCTCCTAGAAGGGAAAGGTCATAGAACACATAGGCACCCCTCCACTCCAGAAGGGAGAAACTAATTACATTTCTCAGACCACAAGGGGGTGCTTCCACCCACCACTGCAGATAAGGGAAGCCCAGGGCACATAGACACATTCTTCAGGGAGGAGGGACCATTGTATACCCCCACCCCAGCCAAGGAAAGCCCTTGCTACCTGTACTGGCTAGTTTTGTGTGTCAACTTGACACAGGCTGGAGTTATCACAGAGAAGTGAACTTCAGTTGGGGAAGTGCCTCCATGAGATCCAGCTGTGGGGCATTTTCTCAATTAGTGATCAAAGGGGTGGGACCATCTCTGGGCTGGAAGTCTTGAGTTCTATAAGAGAGCGGGCTGAGCAAGCCAGGAGAAGCAAGCCAGCAAGGAACATCTCTCCATGGCCTCTGCATCAGCTCCTGCTTCCTGACCTGCTTGAGTTCTAGTCCTGACTTCCTCTGGTGATCAATAGCCATGTGGAAGTAAGCTAAATAAACCCTTTCCTCACCAACTTGCTTCTTGGTCATGATGTTTGTGAAGGAATAGAAACCCTGACTAAGACACTACCCTAAAGACCAATCAGTTTAAAGGGCTCACTGTTCCACCAATCATATTGTGCCTAATGGCTGCTGCTCTGAAAATTGTATAAAAGCTGTATAAAAACACACTGAACGAGCTGCATGTGGTTTGTTCTCTCTCCTTTGTGTGCAGGGTGACCCCAGCCCGCTGGAACAATAAAATTCCTCTTGCTTTTGCATTGATTCCTGACTCTTCCATGTTATTCATGAAGGTAGTCTCTGGTAAGTTAAGGCTCATCAGAATTTTACAGCTGGACCAAAATGTTAGAAAAGGCAGACTACTAGAAATCTAAGATGAAAAGCTTTCTAAACTTGGCAAGAACAAGTTCTAAAGTTTAAACAAGTGCAAAGACAGTTTCTGCTTTTCTTTTCTCCACACTCCCGGTTTGTGTTGTCCCAGAGATGGGGTAAAAATGCTCTCAGCCCAGCCCTCCTAAAGTAGAGGCTGTTACTTGTCTGTATTTTAGCCCAATTTAATGACATATGTGCACAATTACACATTCTCAGGCGCTGGAAAAAATAACTGCAGATCTGTAAGCAAAAAATATGATCAAAACACACAAAAGACAGGGAGGAAGGGAGGGAGGGAGAGAAATAGACACACACACATACACACATCCGTGCACATACACAACATACACACATACACACACA
>JADRCD010226472.1:21196-75665 GCA_019843815.1 Montemys delectorum
TATATATATATATATATATATATATATATATATATATATATTCTGCTTAGAAAGAACACAAACCCCACCTTCATTTTCTTCTTCAATGAAATGTAGTTTTAAAACGAGATAAAGAAGCAGAGACCTAAGGAAGAGAGAGAAGGAGCCAAGTTAAGGTTAGTAAGAACTGGGTGTGGAGAAGCATGGAGACCCATGCAAGTTCCCAGCCTTCACAAAAGGAGAATGAAGATATGGCCTGATATATGTGGAACTGTGCTTTTGACAGGTCTATACTTTTTTTTTTTTTTTTTTTTTTTGAGACATGGTTTCTCTGTGTAGCCCTGGCTGTCCTGGAACTCACTCTGTAGACCAGTCTAGCCTCGAATTCAGAAATCCACCTCCCTCTGTCTCCCAAGTGCTGGGATTAAAGGCATGTACCACCGCTACCCAGCAACAGGCCTATACATTAAATATTGGTAAATGTTTGTCTTAGTTAAGGTTTTACTGCTGTGAATAGACACCATGACCAAGGCAAGTCTTTTAAGGACAACATTTCATTGGAGCTGGCTTACAGGTTCAGAGGTTCAGTCCATTATCATCAAGGTGGGAACATGGCAGCATTCAGGCATGCATGGTACAGGAAGAGCTGAGAGTACTACATCTTCATCTGCAGGTTGCTAGCAGAATACTGACTTCTAGAAAGCTAAGAAAAGGGTCTTAAAGCACAAGGCCACAGTGACACATCAACCCCAACAAGGCCATACCTCCCAATAGTGCCACTCCCAGGGCCAGGCATGAGTCATCACATTGTCTGTAGGCCAACCTAATAGGCTCTAATTGTGGAGCCGCAGTGGCAGCAGATGCCAAGAGTTGATGCAAATAGCACTAATAACTATGGCAGTAGTTCAGGCCTGTGAGCCCAGCACTTGAAGATAGAGATGCGGGAGGATCAGGAGTTCAACATCATCCTTGACCACATAGTTGGTTTGAGGCTAGCTTGTGCTACAGGAGATCTTATAGCAAATATAAACAAATAATAATAATGATAGACTAGAAAACAGTGAATTCTAACCTGTACACTGGAGGAAGGTGAGAATGATTTAGAAAATTAGTATCAAATGTATTGTCACAAGGTCCTTTATTTTTCCATTTTATTAACCCCAAAGTCGTCTCAATGTGTGCCTACTCTTATTTTTTCCTCTGCACACGAATGTGCATGCAATATGCATGTTCGTATCTGTGCTTACATGCGTGTGGGTACAGTACTCCTATGTGCGATGTAGTGTTCTTGTCCACAGGTTGACATGAGGAATCTTACCCACGCATTTTCCACCGTATTCACTGAGGCACAGCCTCTCAGCCATCTTCGGAGCTCGTGCTGGTTGCTCTAGTTAGCCAGCTTGGCCAGAGGATCGCTTTTCTCCACATTCTGAGCACTGCAATTGTAGTTGGGCTTCCAACCCCAGCCAGCATTTACGTGGGTGCAGGGTAGCAGTTTTAGTTCTCATGCTTACCTGGAAGGTGTTTCCAATCTAGCCATCTCTCTCTCTCTCTCTCTTACACACACACACACACACACACACACACACACACACACACACACACACACACACAGAATTTGCTCAGTGAAAAAATCATGGCAGCTTTTTAATCTGTGCTTTGACATGGCTTGAGGCCTTAGCCTGTGGTGCGTGTGTATGGGGATGGTGGTGATGCTGCATACATGTTGAGATCCAAAGGAATGGTATGACATGAGTCTTCATTTTTTCAAGTTTGAGACGTTCATACAAGAATACACAGTATCTGCCTCAGTTTTGTCCCTCTCTTTTTCCACCTCCAACTCCTCCCATGTCTCTCTTGACCCCTCTTGAATTCATGAATTTTTCTCCTCTAATTATTGCTGTGATATTCCTTTGACCTGGAGTCTGCCCGGATTTCCTTCCTAGGCCATGGGTCATCAGATTATAGCAAGCTCTGTCTCTTGCTTTATATCAAGACAATTCTATACATGGAATATTCATACAAAATTTTGTGTGACAGCTATGTATCCATTCAGTTTCATTTGTGTGTGTGTGTGTTATTGCAGGAGCACATGAATAAATGTTATCTTATTAGATTAAAATGATTTTCTTTCCTCTTATAGTTCTCATTTTCTGTAACTCATAATAATTTTCAGAAAAGAGGCAAGACTTAAAAGATGAGAGAAATTGATCCTTTGTAAACGGAAGGATCTCCAGATAGCTCAGAGAAAATCAGTACCGCAATTAAATGAGAATCCCAGGGACTGAAATGCAAGACTGTGATAACAAGACAAAAGTTGAAAGGTTATTATCTGCTAACTTCTCAAGGCCACTTTTAAATGAACATTTCTAACTTAATGCACTTAAACTATGCAGACAATGAATCTGGAATCTCTCTTTCTTTGACTTTTTTTGGTCATTATTTATTAGCTTGTCTCGGTCTAATTGAGATGTAATTAATTTATTTTACTTCCATAAATGTTGGTACTTGATATTCATCTGTATATATCAAAGTGAATGGAGACACATTTAAAATGTATTCTTCTTTCAAAAGTTTGTGATGGCTATGCATCACTTCAGCATGTAGCAGCATCTTGTGACACATGTCAACCCAATGTGACAAGCAGCATGAAAAATAGATTTGAAATATGGAAGAAATAAATGCAGGAATCAATGACTTCTGGTGGCTGCAGTCAACTGTATAACCCTCGGAGGTTGACAATTTCATGTTTTATGCAGGAGACAGACACTTGGGTAACACACTGAGGAGTCTATATTCAAAGTCATTTGCAATCAATGAAACAATAGAATATAAGCATGTGAAAATATAACATCAAAAATCATTTTTCTGGGGACATTGGGAGTTGTGTACATCAGTGTCCTTAAAACATGACTGTAGCTCCTTTTCCTTTATGATCTCATAGGTTTCTATAGCTCAGTCATGCTATCATAAGATACCATAGAGCAGATGGACCCTTGAGAAGAACCAGGAATGAGTGGTCTAATTTCTGTTCCTTCCTTCCCTTACCAGAAAGCAATGATTGGTTTTCAAGTTACAAGGTCATTCCTAGATTTACTCTAGTATATCCATCGCAGAAAATAACTCAGTCTGGTGTGATGACTGAGACAGAAGGAAGAGGAACAGCAGTAGCAATCCTCTCAAGGATCTAGGCTTTAATAAAGCGGATTCTGGAAGACAAAAATTTTCATAACTTGGAACACTGAAGAGAAGTGGTACAGTTTGTAGTTCATATTCAAATGGATTTCTTGTCCAATTGCCTTATTTTCAGATTCCGTATCATTTGTTTAATTTGTGTTTCTTCTCCAAGCTGCCAATTTCTCAGATGTAGCTGTAGAATCACCTCCTTTTCTGTGCTGAGCTACATTCTCAAGATTTTGGTGTCTCTCAACTTGTAATGAGTATTTTAAACTGTGGAATTACATTCTTTCACTAAGTTACAGGATTATATAAGCAAAATTAGACATTGGACACAGTAATATAGCCACATAGTGGCTACTATTTGAATTATACAATGTGGTCTGGTGGTTCATAAGTATCCGTCTTCTTACATCACGGTGTCTAGAAGCTAGCAGACTCTGGACAGGTTTTAAGGACTGAACAATGAATTGATTTGGGCTTCCTTAGAGCATGTCTTTATATTAAGCAAGTGCAGCTATTAAAAATGATTGACCATTTTCCAAATGTCAAAATCCATACAGCATCCAGGTTACCTTGTATTGTAGTATACAGAAAGCCAACTTTGTCCTGTGAAAACATTGTTCTTTTGATTCTGTTTATATAAATGTTTTCTAGAAGTCATTCTAAGGAGTAAACGGACATCGTCATCTCTTATGGTGTTGGGAGAGAATCTAATCAGGTCTGAAGGTACAATCATTACACAAGGCTCATTTCAAATATACTGAAAAATTAATGTTCACCATAGATTGCCCAAGTGATGAAATTTTACTTTAGAGACGTTGATGGTTATCTTTTTCTCTAACAGCCTTTGGGGTGATAATTGGCTGCACTAGCACCTACCTTATACCTACTGGTCCTGAAAACTGAGATAAAATGATTAATATTTTTCTTGATGTGAAGGACTCAGACTCTTACTTACTGTTTGGGGTCATGGTTCTATTTCTGAGTCATATTTCCTTAAGTAGCTCCTGTCCTTTGTGAACCCTGCTTTGCTTCACATTCCTGCAAAATCAAGACCCAAATCATGACCACTCATTGAAGTATGTGGGAAAACTGTAAACAAAACTGAGAAAATGGGATTGGCTACTATTGTCACTGTATAATTTACTTGTTTTGGTGGGATATTGAAGTGAACTTCAAATTTTACATAATAGTTATTGATAAAATATTAGTGGACGAGGATTGGTGATATAGTCATTTGGTAGAACGTTTGTCTAGAATCAGTATTCCTCAGAATCATAGAAATGGGCATGGTGGTACTCTGGAAGCGAAGGCAGGAGGATCAGAATTCTGTTCCAGATCATCTTTACTTACATGGTGAATTTGAAGTCAACCTAAGCTACATGATATGGTGTCTTAAGAATTCGTAAACTAATAAGAAATGTACACATCACAGTAGGTTAATGGTAGAGATATGATACATTTATAGTTAATTACTGATATAGAACATATCTATTTCAAATTTAGCATTTTCAAATGAGGGAAATACTTTCCCCCTGCTGATACAAAGGAAAAGCAAAAAACAAAAACAGAAAACAAATGTTTCTCTAACGTGAGACTAGGTAGGACAATGACTTAATTTTGGTTCACTTTTTATATGATTAAATAGGAATAATGAATTAATGATAGTTTGCTAAGAATACATAGAACGTAGTAAAAGAAAGTGAAGGTGCGCATAAATATGCAGTCTCTAACTCTTGAGAATTGGATGGTTAGGGTTAAGACGTGGATGATGAAAAACTGAATTCAAGACATGATTTAAAACTCTCCCTGTCACAGACTGACTGGATGATGGATGATGTGACCACGATTGACAACAAGGGTTTGAGAAGAGGTGAATTACTTTCCACACTGGCTGTTCAGGCTCAGATTATCTGCAAATGAACTTGGGTTGTTGTTTCTTAATTCTATACATTAAAAATTCAATTCCAGGAACATAAATTCTTTGTATCAGCATTGAGTTTCAAAGTACCTTCTGCTAGCAGAGCCATGATAGATGTTACCTAGTTGCACTAATGGTCTGAAATCCTTAAACTACAGGGGGCGGGGCATATGCCTACAGCTTCCAACAAGAAGCTTCAAAAACTTCTCAACATCCATCTGTGGGGCTTCTTCATGAAGTTATTCATTCCTGAGAAGGAATCCCCCCCAAAAAAAAAAAAAATCAAGAAAACCTATTTCATGGAGCTGATGACATGAAAATGGAATTAATTTGTTCCCATCATTGACAAGATATTATCATGAAATATCATCAATAACACTGTAGTAACATGAGTATACGTTTTCACAATTTCATCTTGCTCTCAGATGTGTTTTCCCTTTGTAGTAAGCTGAAGAGAATGAAGGCTATTGATCGATTTGGCCTCTCGTCGTCCCCATGTTCCGATATGATCTGGCCAGGAGAAAAGACTGCTCTGAGCGGACTTAAGGAGAAGCAAACACAAGCCTGTGCTCCCTCTTCGTGCATATGGTCAAGCTACAGCTCTCAGCAGTGTATCCCCCGCAAAGCTGAAACTGGGCCCAGAAGAGGCAGTCTTGTTTGGTACCGTGTAAACTCCTCTCAATTTTGATTTGGTGAGTAAATGAATGACAAAAAAAAATAAATAAATAAATCATTCTAGAACTATATAGCAGCACTAATTTAGATTTTTCTTTTGTGAGTACTTGCAAATCAGCCTCTCAGCCTCAGGTCTGCCTGCTTACTTGTCTTCTTCTCTGGTGTAGGATTATGCTGTCAACAAAGTGTAGGATGCTATAGACTGTGCATATGCTACTAAACATCGATCCCAAGACCTCATCAATTTAAGGAACTTTTGGGAATAAATATAAATTGTTTTGGTTCTACCTTCTCTTTGTCTGTCTGTGTGTACATTTCTGTCTTTCTGTCTCTGTCTGTCTTTCTTTCTGGGTGTCTCTGCCTCTGATTCTGTGTGTCTTTCTCGGCCTCCTTCTCTCTCTCTCTCTCTCTCTCTCTCTCTCTCTCTCTCTGTGTGTGTGTGTGTGTGTGTGTGTGTGTGTGTGTGTGTGTGTGTGTGTGTGTATGTGTGTGTGAGTGAGTGTGAGTGTAGGTGTCTTTGGAGACCAGAGGTATCAGTTCCTTCTGGAGCTGAATTTATAAGTGGTTGTGAGCCTCCTAGCTTTCGTGCTGAGAACAGACACTGGTACGTTGCGAGAATAGTATACACTATAGTCTTAACTACTGAGCCATCTCTTCAGCCTAGAAACCCACATTTGGCCATTTATATTAGCAAGTATATTTGAGCATCGTTATTCACAAATTGTATATTTTCAAATTTGCATACTTACAGAATGCTGTTTTCATTTAAAAACTCATACTTACTTCAATTATTTTTAAACAAATATTAAAAAAAAGTAGATATTTTGGCGCTATACTTCTTCCCCATTCTGAACTGAGCATGGACAAAGTTAAAGTGCAACCTCTTGCTTCAGCCTGATAATACATGAGTGTCCTTTTAAAGTTCCATTTAAGGTCCATTTAAAGTTCCATTCTTGTATATCTGTGCTCTCTGTTGATAATTTTGTTTTGTTTCAAATGTCAATTAGCTTAAAGCTTTATGTCTGTTATTCCTGAATAGAAAACAACTTACTAGAAAGTGTTAAGTAAACTCTTTTTGTGCATAACTATTATTGGCTTTGAGTTTATATGAACAAACCACTAGTGCAGTCTAAATAAGATGTCTATTTACAGAAAACACATTAGGAAACTATACATTCATGGCTTGATGACAATACAAACATATCCTTGTATTTCCCCCGGGTGCAATGGTTCAATATTTGTCAATTCATCATTCATTGTGGCTTTATAGAAATGTCTACCGCTAATAATGAGATATGATTATAGTTGTTACCAGTATTTTAACTTTCATAGGCTTGAATTAGATAAGCAATGGCTAGTAAGAGATCGTATTGGCAGGAATGGAATAAATAGTGCTTCTTAAACTTCCACTGATTCCTTTGTGGATGATGATAATGACAATGATGATGATGACAATGATGATGATGATGATGATATTGGTGGTGATGGTATGTGTGTATGTGTGTCTATGTGTCTGTATGTGGTACTCAGATTTTATAAATGTATAAAATTAATATATAACAGATTTATATGAAAAATAAGCTATTTAATAAGTAAGTATTATTTGAGTAAAGCTGAGTGAATGTTTGCTATGATATTTTTATGCTTTCTGGAAATGAATGTCACTTATTCCATAGATGCCAGATATTCTTTTGGACACATAGACAGTCATTGAGGCCCTGATAACAGTATTTCCCACAGTATTCTTTTGGAAACAACAAACAGAATCTAACTGCACCTAAGTAGTTTTCTTTCTTTCTTTCTTTCTTTTTTTTCAAATCTATAGTTTTTGCAGTGAAACTTGTCTCAGTAGACTCATTTTGCTTCACACCCAGGATGATGGATAAACACATCAGTCTGTGGGTGGAGAAAACTTTTTGAGATGAGTGCTTCAAGGTCAGAAGGTTTTAAGAAGACATATTTTTCTGTCAGCTTGCTTGGTAGGTCACGACTTTCCTTAGTACGATAAAAACGTAGAAGGCAATTAAGCTATGAACTGTTTGACTCCATTTGGATGCCTCTAAGCACTAGGCCCGCCTTTTAGAGAGTACTCCACAGTGGAGCTGCTAAGGCTTCCTGGTGGTAGGAACTTTTTTTTTTTTTTCTCTGAAGAGGTTTTTATTTATTTTTTATTTATTTTACATTTTTTTTAGATATTTTCTTTATTTACATGTAAATTTTCCCTTCCCAGGTTCCCCTCCAAAAATCAACAAACAAACAAACAAAAACAACAAGTAGGAACTTGAATCTGTTCGTTGCAATCATTTTGATTTTGATTTTAAGAAGATAGTGCTGCCTGTGGTTCACAAACAAATAAAATGTGCATCTCAATTCAATAAATATTAACGATCTGCACTATGGTAAGGCTCACCAAACTTGAAACATACTTTTGTATTAGAAATGCTTTTGTCTATTAGCTAGAGAATTTTTTTTTTTTTGTAATGGTAGTTTTTGAATGTTAGAATGTAAAAGAAAAGATTTCTTGTAGAGTATAAGAACTGGAGGGGCTTTGAAACAGTTATACTAACTATAAAACCAATCCCAAAGCCAACCTTGTAACAAATCAGTCATTCGTTACATTTTTCTTGGACAAGTTAGTCAATATATTTAACTCTCAGTTTCTTGATCTACATATCAGAATTATTTGCCCACCTCAAAGATCTCCTGTGAGGACTAGGTTGAGATAGGAAGATGAAGTGCTTAGCACGGGAATGCCATCATTTACATGTCTTAAAACAGGTTTGCCTATACAGTGCCGCTGACCCCATTATCAGAGGTGGTAATGGGATCAGAGTGGAGAACACGGGCCTGGGCTCAGCTTCTCTTTACCGTGCAGACCAGATTTAGTAAGTGTGAAATTGTGGCTTTGAGGACACAGAACCTTTCATGTGCTTGACATTAAAATATCAGTGGACAACCCTATTTATTTTATTTATCAAATTTAAGCCAGGTGCCAATTCTTGATTGACTTGCCTTGGGGCATGGCTAAAATATAAAACACTTGTATTAAAATGCGAAGCACAGAGTGGCAGGAGCAATTGGAAATTGTCACATTATTGGCTCTAATGTGCCATTTCAAATGCTGCCTTGCATTATGTAGTACATATTTGCCCATTGGAGTTCTGCTGAATTCTGATGGCTTTGCCTTTTCTAAGCTAAGGACACCTGAGGGAAATTTTCTGCCTTCCCAGATCTATAGGTAGACAACTCAATTATGTTTTGTGACCCCATTACACTCAGATATCAGGAATCTCTTCAGTGTACTTACATCAAGAATTGAAAGCTAGGAAGAAAACTAGATGAGCTTCCTGTATTCCTTTTTCATATTTTCCTGAATGATTGGAAAGTTAGTGATTGCTTCACTGAAAGGAAATAGGTAAGGCAATATCAAACTATCTTCATAAAGTAATATTGACCATGACACTACTAGTATTAATTATTTTAAATTTGCTTACAAAGTTTATAAAGTTAAAGTTAGATCAAGGTCTGGTGCATGGCATAGGAATATACTTTTCTGATTCCTAAGAAAATAGCTTATAATTATTTTGTGGAGTGGCTACTTCCAAAATTCCCCACTTCCTGAACTAGTGTGCAATAACAGACCCACATTCAATGATGGGACAGCTTGTCCCAGTCTTGGGCTTTAAAAGCTATCTTACAGTAAAGACAAACTAGATTCATCACTGTTTATTATTAAACCTCTGTTTCTCAAGGATTATGCTATGCTCTCCCTATAACCTTAACTATAAGTGGTTTTATCTTACTTGTTCTAGGAAACAGGAACCATGCCTTTGTTTCAAAGGTTATTATGAATACCTGTTGTAATGACTATTTTATTATGACCACCTTGCCACCATGACTTTGTTTCACAAGAGGTTGTTATGACCAAATTGTTATGTTCTGCTTCTGCAACTGCATTTATTTGCCTGCCAAATATCCCCATTTGGAAATCTCCTACACCTGAGCTATAAATCTTGCCCATGCCCAATGCCAACCTCTTGAACCGTGCCTTAGGAGGGATGCAGCCCATGTATATGAATAAAAAGCTTGCTTTAATTAACTTGTCCTTGGTGATTGGTGTCAATGGTCGTTCTCTTGATATCTTTGGAATTATCATTAATTCTCTTAGTTCTACATGAGTAGAAGAATCATGGGAAGGATAGTCAAACAAAAGCCGCCTTTGTATTTGATAACAGCGTCATCTTCCTAAATCAATCCTGAGACCGTCTATTTTCAGACGGTCTTATTAAATACACAATAGTTCTGTTCATTGCTTAAGTCTCCAGCCGTTGGCTTCCTGTTACTTACAGAGTAACACATTTCTAAGTACTGAGTTCCTTCAATATCTTATCTGGAGCTTTAGCACTTTTCGTAGCATCTTATTATAACATTACTGTGAGAGTCAAAGGGTGTGAAAAATGCATTATTTGATCCAAAGTGGCATGCTGTTCCATTGGGCAGAATGTGTCCTGTGAGCATCAGCTGCAGTGAAGAGACAAAAGCTTTTAAGTCTTTAGGCTAGAAATAGAAGTTTAAAAGTTAAGTTATAAATAGGAGGGAGAAGGGGATGGGAGCACAACCCTGCAATTTTTCTCTTATAGACCTGAGGTTTGTTTTGTGATTGTCTAATGCTGGTGCACGTTTTTAGCAGTATGGGTATCGCTGTGGGTACCACTCCCGTACTTCCTGCCATTCACACAGTACGCACGGAGCAGATTCACAGTCATGTAGCATTGTGCTATGGGGCTGAGGACCAAAAGAGACAATTACTCCTGTCTCTAAAATTGACTCGCTCCATGACCTCAGGCAAACCATTCAATCTCTGTCTCTGTTGTTCCCATCTGGAAGTATAGACTGGATGATTCTTGCATGAAGTTTTTCTCCAGAGGATTATTGCAAGGATTATTAAAAGAACATCCAAGCCTATTAGATACAACAAAAATTCTACTTTGTAAAAGTCAAGACTCCACCTCATCCTCTAGGAACTGGAGAAAAAGAAACCATGCCCAAAGCACATGGTAACGTCAGAAAAGAGCACCCTGGGACATCAGTTACTGGCCTGCTCTGTGGTCATTGTTCATTCCTATGACAGAGCAGATTAACTAGTAGTGCCCCACCCAGAACCTTACACTGAATGGAAGGATGCAGGGAGAGTTGTCTTAACTGCTGTTTCAGGGGTTCCTGAGCAGGAGAACATGGTAACAAATTGCAATGTGGGAAAGAAAGAGATTGCCTAACTGACTAATTTGTATTCGTGCCAATTATCAAATTATCAAGAACCCAGTTGAACAAAGATTTGTAATACATATTATACCAGACAGTTGGGAAAAAATTCCCAGAGGCCTTTTGACCAGGCCCTTACAAATTATTTTCTGAAATAGGATATCATTGATGTCTTTGTATCTTGCCTCTCTTCATTATGGTGTTCACACTGAGCTGATAGATTCACCACTTTAAGATAGGTAGTATTTGAAATAATTTTTAAAATTAAAAATGGTGTTTAGTCATTACTTATAATTTAAGAACAAAATATAACAATTCAAAAACTTCTATAACATGATAAACATTCAATAGTCCTAATACACCAGGTAATTTACTCTGCTAAAATTACGCTGTTTTTGTACCCATTGATGTGGGAAGGTCTAGCTCATTGTGAGTTTTGGCATCTCTGGGAAGGTGACACCAAGTTGTAAAAGAAAGCAGACTGAGGGTACCAGGTAAACCAAGTGGTCAAAGAAAACCAACTGAACAACTATGGGAAGCCAGCTAATATTCAGTGTCCATCCATGCTCTCTGCTTTAGTTCATGCCTCACTGTCTTGGGCTCTTGTTCTGGTTTCCCTCAGTGATGAATTATGAACTGTAAGCTTAAATAAATACTTTCTTCTTTCTTTTATTTCCGGCCTTTGGTCAAGGTACTATTGTCATAGCAACAGAAGAGCAACCTAGAACACACGTAATTTATTTTATTTTATTTTATTTTATTATTTTATTTTTGACTAATTGGTTAAATTATAGTCTGTTGTAGTTAAAGAAATAAAATACCTAATGAAAACCTGAGTGGAGAATGGATAACAAAGTGTCTCATTTTTATTTTGAGTGATTTATATAACTAACCATGATAGAGAGAAGGAGATGGAGGGAGGAAATGGATATGAAGGGTCCCCATGATACCTGAGCTCAATGCCACCCAAAACTTCATGACTTGGAAGTTGCTGATAGTTGAACAGACACTTAATGTAAAAGGTTTATGGAGGGAAAGGCATCTTATGAAAAATTACTATAAGAAGAATAATGTAATTTTTTTCTATGAATAGAAAACTTAACATTTTGGCAAGTGAAAATGTTGACTCGATTAATCAAAACATCTCCAAAATAAACAAGTTTTTGTTACCACCCACTGAGCTCTCTGATTGTGACATGCTCTGTTTTAAGTGCATTGCACTGATTTTATCTCTCGATCTTCCAATAGTTGTTTGTTAAAAGTGGATGTTCCACCTCCCATTTCTCTTTAAGGGAACTCAAGTCCTGTCACTGACTGGAAATGGGTAGAACCAGGAATCACAGCTGTCAGTCTCACGCCATAGCTCTCAAGTGATCAAAGCTTTCCCATACAATATTGGGTTTGTGAAATCTTAGAAATGCCTAGATTGGAAACAGGGAAGGCATATACCCAGCCAAGTCTGGTGAGGACTAAGGTGTGACGCCTATCAATTCTAGGAGACACTCATTTTCCCTTTGTAGGAGGGTGGACCAGTATATTCATGTTATATACAAGTGAGGGCCACCACTTTCTATTTGCTGGTCAAAATCTCTCAGGAGTCCAAAGGTTGAAAAAGAATGAATGAATGAATGGATGGATGGATAAATAACTAAACACTCAGACAATGATGCTGGAATTTATTGTTTTGCTTGAATTCAGGCAGGAGGAGATGAAATTTGGGTCTCTTTGTAGCTTTGTATGAAAGATGCGTGACCAGGAGGAACGGTCACCCTGGTTGTCAGAGAGGCGGATTTTAAAATGTGACTCTATTCTGGTCAGAGGAGACAAAATATGTTCTAAGACTTATCTATAATATCTGCAGCTACAAACCCAAGAGTGAAACAAAAGTAAAATTTAAGTAAAGCAGCTGGGAAATTAAAACATACTTAAAAAAAAAATCAACCCCTTTCAGCCAAGATGTCATCATTACCCAATCCTTGAAAACAATTTGTTTTATAGAATCAGAACAAACCCCTGAAATTGACTTCTAGTCCCTTTTTTAAAAGGAGATAAATGGATGCTGGAAGCCGAAATGCTAATATTCAGCCAGATAAGTGTGTTTGCTTCGTGACAGACCCCTTGAAATGGGGTTTGTTAAAATGAATGCGCCGCATTCACAGGAACAGTGGCGAGGCTGGGTTCTTCTGGCAGTAAATCCAGCAATTCCATTTTGACTGGGATGTTTATCATCGCACCGCTTCTGTGCTCCGTGTTGCGGAGGGGGGCGGGGAGGAGGCTGTAGTTCAGCTTGCTGGCTGCTGGTGTCATCCCATTACCGCAGAATGGAGACGGTGCCTGTTTGTATTTGAACGTTTAATACATTAGTCTGTAATTTTTGTCTTGGAGGTAATGAAGCCTGACAGCTTTAGCTGGTGCATGCTAACAAACCCACACTGGTCTCTTTGAAATTCTTCGTTGCCAAATTCATAAAGGAAGAAAGGATTTTTTCGAAATGACAGTAAACTTGCTTCATTTTATAAAAGACTGCGGTTAACGACCTGAAACGCTGAAGTGTTGTTCTGCGCTATAGATAAACTAATTTGAGCCGTATTAAAACTGCAGCTGATGTGAATGTTCTTGCTTTTGTTTTTGTTTTTATTTATTCATTTACTTATTTCCAGTTTTTCCTTGGTGTGTGTGTGCGTGTGTGGGGTGAACCTCAGGGGTAAATAATTTAATTCTCATAGTTTGACAATGATAATTATTGTGATGACCATGCTGGGAAGAAAGCTCTTCCAATATTTTCCTTCATCTCCAAGAGTCAAAGAAGATAAACGAGATGGTTCTTAGAAAGGTTGGATGTCTGCATAGCAATGTCCTTTCACACACTGGATCAACTGCCACAGACAAGAGGAGACACTCTCTGTTCTGAGGAGCCGGTCACTGGAGTAGCCTGAGTTTTCTGTGGCAAGGTCCAAAGGACAGTAACACAACCGGAGAAGCTTTGGAAAAGTTATTTTTAACACCATGCTGACAATTAACTGGTTCTTAAGCATAATTAATGAAGAAATCCACAGTAGGAATCATTTTTAGCTGAAATTAGCTGACAACCCAGGGTTCGTGGAGCGCTGTTGGCATTTGAAGTGTGGACTCTTGCCAACTTTGTGACAAATGCATTTTCTAGGTAAACTCCCTTTAAAGTATTCTTGTGCCCTGTCAACTACAGAAAAAAAAAAAACAAAAAACAAAAACCAACTGTTGAGACACAAAGCACCTCTTTTTGAAAGCTGTTCAACCCTGAATGTGATGTCTGTAGAAGGAAGACCAGAAATAGAAACAATGAACAGAGGCAGGTTTGAGAGAAATGCCATTACCACTGAAAATATTGAAATTGCCTCAGTTAGATTAGACACATTGATATGAGCCTTAAGAGAGACCTATTGTCTTTTAATTTATAGATTTATCAGTTACCATTCCTGATAGTGAGGAGCTATCTGACCCCATGGAACTGGAATTACGAGAGGTCCTAAACTGCCAGGTGTGGGTGCTGGGAACCATCTTCAGATTCTCAGTAAGAGCAACAAGCACTCTCAACTGCTGAGCCAGCTCTCTGGCCACTGCTAATTATTTTAAGGGATGATAAATATGTTTAAATACCAAATTAACTTGAACAGCAGAGAAGAATAGGAGACTTTGGAATATAACAATTTTTAAAAAGCTAATTAATCAAGTCATTGCCCGTTTAAAGGTTAGAAATATTTTTTGCAATGCTTACTCATTTTGCCTTAGGAAGCAGGGTACTGTGCTATGAGCCTTGTGTCAAGGTCAAAGAAAAACTTTAGGAAGTCAGTTCTCTTTTTATACCATGTAGGTCCTGGGGAATAAAATTCAAGTCATTTTAGTGATACATGCCTTTAGTTCCATGCCTCAGGATGTAAGTTTTTTGCAAGGAAATAGAGCAATTAAGTTAATCAGGTAAGCAATTAAATTATATAATAAGCGAGTACATTTTTTTCTAATGGAAAATATGTTTGAAGAAGACAATTTGCTATGTAGTCACATTTTCCATTACAACAGATTACACATGAGTGCTTAGAAAATTGTCTTTCAGAGATACTAATGTTTTAGAGTCTATCAGTTGATGGAGCAGACCAGGAGATACTGTAACGTGTCTCTAGGACACAGAGAGGACTCGCATCCAATGACTTAGAGTTGATATTCAAGTATGACTACTGAGGGTAGACAGTGCCCACATGTTTTCATGTTGTCTTCTGTTGGAAATCAGGCAGACTTTCTCTGTCTGGCCTTGTTCTCCTTGTGTTAAATGAGGACAGTATTCTTCAGTAATCTACCCCGTCACAGTGTTCCCTATAGAATGGAGTTCACCTTGTACAAATACATAGCTGTACTTCAAAGTCATATTCATAATTTAGTTTATTTTATTTGATCATATTTGAAGACAACTTGAAAGCAGATGTTAAGGCCTACTTTCCTTTTTCTGAGATGCTGTAGTGACTCAAATGGGATGGATCTCTTCTCGTACTTGATAAACAGGACTGAGAAACTGCCGGCGAATATCGAATCTGAGTCCCACGTGGGCAGACTTACAAAGAAGACGTGGACAGGTTCTCAAGTTGCTTTAGAAAATGCCAGGAAGACAAATGTCTTGCTTCATCATGACAAAGGTATGTGTTTTCTCCATACACTACTAATAGATATAAAGTTGAATTAAGAAGGCTTACATTTCATTTCCTACATCGTGGTTATTGTGTTATTCTAGGTTCCCATTTATGAAAGAACAGGAGCGCTAGAGTGCTTGGAGCGGGACCATTAATGTGAGGAGATGGGTGAGTAGCCTTAGATGACGCACATTCTATAACCAATCTCACTGAGGAATAGGAGTTTCAACAGGCTGTAGCCTTCTACTCCTTGAAAAGAAAAGACTTTCTTAAGAGAAAAGAAGAAATGAGGCTTTTAATATATAATCTTACCATTTGTAGAGGCAACAGAGTGTGAGTAAAATTAGTAACAACCTAGGGTCTTATTTATTACAGGGATAAGTAAGATATTTTTTAAAAAATTGAAATACTGAATCTGTCAGGAAAAAATACATTCATGAAGAAAATGAGTACATCAGGGTAACCCAGAAAGACTGAAAATTAGGTGCACTTTTGAAGCACCTGAGCATTGGCACATGGAGTCAGCCTAAGGAAGAATGTAAACAGCTGCATTGTAGCCCTTTCTCATTGGCTGTGGGATATATTTCTCCCTTCTTTCCCATCACCCTCTCCCCCTTCTTGTAATTTCTATTTTCATTCATCTTTTATTCCCAGTGCACTATGTATCAAGGCTTCTTTGTGAGGGTCAGGGAGAAGTAATGCAATGTCAGGCTTGGTTCCTTCAATCACCAAGTGAATAGTCGTGCTGGGAGGGCAGTTAACAATGATGAGTGTTTCAAAGGAGTGCTAGGGACCGGAGTAGGAGGAGGGTTCAAAGAACGTCCTGCAATCTCATCAACAGCCTTTCACAGAGTAGTAATTGCAAGTGTATCATTACTTAAGTGTCAATGGTGGTGGTGCCTCTTTTCTCCTTGTTCTGGAACCCTACTGTCATTCCACAAGTCCCTTCTCATTAGGTCCTGGAGGTAGCTCAGTGACAGAGCATTTGTTTAACATGCACAGGCCTGGTTTCTATCTTTATCACAACACAGCCATACCCCACACCAAGGTATATCCAAAAGCCGAATTGCTATTTGTACATGTATGCAAACGGTATTCACTAACTGATTTATACGCCAAATATTCTAAGAGGACATTTGTTTATTCATTTGTCCATCTATATTTATTTATGTATTTGGTAAATAAGTGGGCTTATTGGGGCTACATAATTATTGCCTGGATGACTATAGCAGCTATGTCATTGAAATGACCAGAGCAATGTCATTGAAATGACCAGAGCACTGTTTGGGCGTGGACTCCTGAAAACTGCAGTGCTGGACTTTGCTGTCCCATGTACAGGAACCTACATCTCTAAAGAGTTCCCTCTCCCTCAAAAGTTGCTTATTGCTTATATAGCCTTGGTGAGGGGCCAGTGAGACCTGCTTCTTGTGAGTTTCATGAGCCTCCAGGCCTTTCTGGTCCCTCCAGATTAAAATATTCCAGTCTACAGGAAACAGTTCCACAGCTCTGTCCTTCTCTCTGTAGACTGGAGTGCATGTCTGTCTTTAGGTCAAAACTGCTGGTAATGTTCATTGGTGAGGCAGCCATACTTTTTTCAACATACCACCAATGTGCTATAAATCTTTTGTTGTTCAAGTCTCTTTTGTCTGAGGTTTAGTTACTGTTGCAGTTGACAGCATGGCGGCCCATGGCAAACAACAAATGAGTGTTTAAATTGCGTGTTTTTCAAGAGATGTACCCATGCAGGTGGGCAGAGCAGCTGCTGCACGTTGGGTGGAGGGGCCAAATGGTTCCAAATATTCTGTTGTTTGGTCAGCTCCTTCCTTTTTTCTTTTCTTTTATTGGATATTTTACTTATTTACATTTCAAATGTTTACCCCCTTTCTCATTTTCCCTCTGGAAACCCTCTATTCCATTCCCCTCAGCCCCCTGCTCTAAGAGGACATTTAAACGAGCATATAATGAGTGTGGAATATGTTCACAGTGACTTAGACTCTGCCTTCGGTATCCTCTTTCTCCTTCTAATAATTTGATTGTCCTTTGTTCCATATCTACTTTATATCACTTGCATATGATACAGGCTCTCTGGTTCTGTTTCCTCCCACCTTCCCTGCTAATCTGGGTTCTTCTTTGGTGGTTTTGACCTCTGAAACAGGATTGTCTTTTCTACCATATCTTCCCAAATTGTCATGGATCATGCCAGCACTCCTATGGAAAATTCACTCTCTCCAAACATTTGAAGAACTTATACTTTCTCTCTTTATTCCTCCGAATAAACAGTACTTAATTTGTTTCTACATAGCAGAATGAACTGGTAATATTCGTTAATTATAATGACTTGTAACATTTTTGTTGATATTCAAAAATGTTTTTAAAATCACAAGTACACTTTTACCCACTTCATAATCCTAATCTTTGAGCTCTCTAATACTTTATAATTTATAGAATAAAACCTCTAATTTTCCAAGATTATCCAGTAAATATTTTAAGTAAAAATACGAATTAAACTCATGAACATTTTAAAGGATGGTCTCGGGACTTTATTTTGACTAATTATGAATTTAAATGTGATGAACAACAGTATATGTAACTATAAAACTCTCAATTGGATAGGTACAATGTTAAAATTAATAGTTCATTCAAAATCTTAATGGAGCATACTAGTAATTTGATCCTAACTATGAGTTATTGCTTTGAATAAGATTTGAAGATTCGTATTTGAAATAACTTACTAAAAAAATTTAGTGACTATCTTAAAATTTGATTACACAATATATCATTTAATTAATTAACTCAAGAGAAATAAAATTTCTTTTATTATAGATCCAGTCTCTTTTGAAAGCAATAAAATTTAGTTTATGGCTAAATTAATTTCATACCATATTTGCTTGAAATATAACCTAGCTGCTATCTAAATGACAGAAATAAGCTCACTGATGTTAACAGATTTAAATACAGAATTATTATTATGATGGTGGATACTATGTTTGGCTGTCCAAAAGAAGATGAGAAGTTTTTTCTTTTCTTTTCTTTTCTCTCTTTCTTTCTTTCTTTCTTTCTTTCTTTCTTTCTTTCTTTCTTTCTTTCTTTCTCTCTTTCTTTCTCTCTCTCTCTCTCTCTCTCTCTCTCTCTCTCTCTCTCTCTCTCTCTTTCTTTCTTTTTTTTTGTTGTTGTTTTGTTTTGTTTTTTGAGATATGGTTTCTCTGTGTGGCCCTGGCTGTCCTGGAACTCACTCTGTAGACCAGGCTGGCCCTGAACTCAGAAATCCGCCTGCCTCTGCCTCCCAAGTGCTGGGATGAAAGGCGTGTGCCACTACAGCTGGCGAGAAGTGTTTTCTAACTGATGTTAGACAAAAAAAGATATATGTGTCTCAGAAAGAAGTGAAAGTTTAGACATCCTTTCTATGTACAATAGCCTAGAATATGTCATAATTCACTGAAATTTATAGAAATATTAACTTATGGATATGAATTGGAGTGAACTTGTAGGGCTATGATGGTAAATATTGTTTTAGTTACTTCACATTTTGAGATAAAATACAACAGCAGACTCTAGAATTTGAGATTTGTATCAGAATAAGGTTTTCTTGAAGCTAAGATGGGTCCTTGCTTGCTCTGTCCTCATGGTGTCTCTGCTGTGCACACTCAATCCTGGATCTTTTTCTTTTACAAGAATACAAATTCTATTTGATTAGGTTTCTACCCAATTTAACGTTTGTTACATTATTCAAGGCACAATCTTTGAAAGTCAACTTGGGCTTACATTAACTATGTGAATTTTATAAGAAGACAACTTAGCCTATTATATCTATCATATTTCCAGTGTATTACATCTATCATATTTCCGAGTATGTCTGTTGTTACAGCATAGCCTTTTGTAAGTTATTCATTCAACATAGTTGTGTTGAAATGCAGTAATTTATTCACAAAGCCATTTTACTCTTAATTTAGTCAGTTTAAAAAACAAGGCAGGATTGCCATATGAATGTTGAAGGCATTTGCTCTTATTATTTGCTTACTTTAATCAAAATATAAAAAGAAATCTGTTAAACAGACATTCACGGCTAGAGACATGGCCTGGCTGATTAGAATACTTAACTGCATTTGAAAAATTCCAGATTTGGTTCTCAGTATAAACTAGGTGGTTTATAAGCATTTTCTTTCCTCTTTTCTTTCTTTTTCTTTTTCAAGACAGTGTTTATTTGTGAATCTCTGGTTGCCCTGAAACTCACTCTGTAGATCAGAGAAGGTAGTCTTAAACTTAGAGATCTACCTGCCTCTGCCTCCCAAGTGCTGGGGTTTAAATCCCTGTGCCACCATGGCCTGCCTAGAGATGCTGTTTACTGCAGACAGATCTGGATCTTGTCAGAGTAGGTACCTGAGTGGTGACCTATGGAAACTCCTGCCTTGCAATGAGTGCTGAGAGCCTATGTCATTCTTTGCTTAGGATTAAATGGGAAAAGGAATCACTGCTTCCAAGTGTTTCTGAACTAGGGAGAGAGATCACACAGTGTGAATAAATGTGTGATGGACTAAAGGTTTCTCTCCCCACCCCCCCCCCCCCGTGCTCAAATTCTTACGCTGAACTCTTGACTTGACCTTTTTTTTTAAGATCTATTTATTATTATAAATGTGTACACTGTAGCTGTCTTCAGACCACCAGAAGAGGGCCACAGATTTCATTACAGGTGGTTGTGGAGCCACCATGTGGTTGCTAGGATTTGAACTCATGATCTTCACAAGAGCAGTTGGTGCTCTTACCTGCTGAGCCATCTCACCAGCCCTTGAAATCTTGATCTTAAAGGTGCTCTGATGGTTAATGTTAATTTTCTAATTGACAGAATCTGGAAACATCTAGGTGTTGGGCTTCTGCCTGCCTATGGAACTTAGCTTGATTGCTTTAAATGATGGGGAAGACCTGCCCATTATGGGTGATACCATTCTTGTGTTGGGATCTTGCATTATGTAAATGGAGAAAGAATCAGAGAGGCACTTATGTTCTCATTACTCTCTACTGACTATAGATATGATAAAACCAGTAACTTTAATATCCTGCTGTCTCAACTTTTCTACCATGATGGATTGTTCCTTGACTGTGAACTAAAATCATTTCTTGCTTAAATTTCTTTTATCGGGATATTTTTTCACAGGATGCAAAAAGAAACCTAGAAGTTGATACAATGAAATGGTGATAACAAAGTCCTGATGAATATGGTTATTGCCCTTATAAAAGAGATCTCAATGAGTGCTCTTCTTCTTCCTTCCATATGAGGACACAGTGAATCATAACTACTGTCCTTTCACTAGAAATGTGGCTTGTACCAAGCTGGCCTGAATCTTTGGTATTTCCCTCTTTGAACTTCTAGGACCCAGGCTGAAAAACAATATGTTTTGTTTAAAAAGCAGTCAGTCCATTGTACTTTGTTATATTAGCCAAACTAACTAAAGCATGTATTTGGTTGGAAATTTGGTTTAAATTGAACCAGTTTAGATTTGTCCTCAGATAACTGGGACAGCCAAATTCAATATCCCTTGGAGGGAAACACTTGAGTGCAGACATGAAAAAAATAACCACTGGCCCAAGTTCAGGGCCATCAAAGAAATAAGCATCTTAATTGACTCTGTATATAGAAGAATCATCTGGAATAACAAACACAAGAACTCAGATTTCATGGATGGCAGTTATCTAAAATAACATATATAAAATATGAGAGGCATTGTGTTTGGGATGAAATATTCCAAAGTGAATAAGGAACAAGAGAACAAAAATTGGTATAACAGCTTTAAGAAAAACAATCAAAATTTAATATTAGTAAATATTATACATCATAATATATTTCAGAAATCCAATAGATTTTTTAGAATTAGAATTGCACAGATGAAGAGAATTTGTGATTTATCTGAAGGAAAGGCTCATAGATGATCATAAAAAAGTAAAATATGTGATAGTCTTAAAATGTTGGCTAGTTTGTAGACATCTATTAATAAATATAAGTTCTTTATTATTCTAGAGTTAGGTGATATACAAACAAAACCCCCAAAATATTCTAGAACTGTTTTAAATCATCAATCAAGAACTTTGTTAGACTTCAAAATAGCAAAGAGAACATCATCAGTGAGAAGAGAAGGATTATGCACTGAGCAACAATTAGCCTAATAGCTGATTTCTACTTTTTAAATAGAAAGTAGTTCTTTTTTTAATTCATAGAACATATTTGAGTATAGTTTATCTTCTTACTACTCCTCTCAATTACTACCTACCTCATCTCTCATCTAAATTCAAACCCTATTGTCTCTAATTAAAAAACAAACAGGCATCCAAAGAATAGTAATAAAATTAAATTAAAAGAAATTGGAATAGGACAAAACAACCAAACAAGAAAAAGAGAGACACAGATGTTTGCACACACACAGGAATCCCATAAAAACACAGAACTAGAAGCTATAACATGTACACAAATAATGTATACACAAAGTACCTGTAAGATTACAAAGAAAACAAGAAAGCAAGAAAACAAGAAGGCAAGAAAACAAGAAAGGGAGAAAGGAAGAAAGGAAGGAAGGAAGGAAGGAAGGAAGGAAGGAAGAAGGAAGGAAGGAAGAAGGAAGGAAAGAAGAAGGAAGGAAGGAAGGAAGGAAGGAAGAAGGAAGGAAGGAAGGAAGAAGGAAGGAAAGAAGGAAGGAAGGAAGGAAGGAAGGAAAGAAGGAAGGAAGAAGGAAGGAAGGAAGGAAGGAAGAAGGAAGGAAGGAAGGAAGACTCCTGACCTAACATTATGAGACGAGAATATCTCTAGGAGGCTGCAGAGGTCATTTTATGTTGTGTATGTACTGCAGTGCCTAGACCTGCCTTTAACAGTTTCTTTCCTCTACAATTAGACTTCTTTGAAGAAACCTGTTTTTTCATTTGCAAGTGGCTATCAATTAGCTTTTATGTTAGGGATGGAAGTGTATATTTATATTTCTTTTCACCTTTAGGACCTCACCTGGTGCAGACCTCTGTCGGATACGTGCAAGCTGCTGTGGGTCTCTGAGTTCACAGATGCACCAATCCCTTTATTTTTTAGGGTCCAGTTTCCTTGGAGTCCTCCATCCCCTCTTGCCCTTAAATTCCTCATTTTCTTTTTCTTCTACAGAGTTCCCTGAGGGGAAGGATTTGATAGACACCTCTTTTAGGGACGAGTTCCAATGTCTCTCACTCTGCATGATGTCTAGCTGTGGGACTCTGTGTTTGTTCCATCTGCTGCAGTAGAAAGTTTCTCTGATGATGGCTGGACAAGGTATGGATCTATGACTATGGAAGAGTGTTATTTAGGAATCATTTTATGGCTATGCTCCTTTAGCAGAGCAATAATGTTTAGGTTTCCCTTAGATCCCTGGTCTCTCTAGTCTTAGGTTCTTGGCCACACAGGCAGCATCAGGTATGGATTCACTTTCATGGAGTGGTCCTTAACTCAAACCAGATATTGGTTGGTTACTCCCACAATCTTGTGTCACTATTGCACCACTGCATCTTGCAGGCAGGTAATCATTGTGAATCAAAGCGTTTGTAGTTGGTTTTGTGTTTGCCTTTCTCCTTTGATAGTGTGCAGAGGTTTTTCCAGGACCATGAATACCAGTCTACAGGGGTAAAGCTCTAGATAGGCACTATCTCAACTGCTTCATGTTCAGTGAGTATTGTAGATATTATTTTCAGTAATGAGGTTTTAGCATAAATTTGTGGAGAGCCACTAATAGCTTTGGGAATAACCTGGGTGGTTTGGGGACCCCCTTATCCAAGAACTTGATTATATGTAACCCATTCCCTGGTACTGGAAACTTTCTTTGGTGAGGGGTGGTTTCCAGCTGGAACTCTATCTCCCTAAATTATTTGGAAATTTCTAATAATAAAATAATCACAAAACAGTAGAAAACATTTTCAATGTTTCTGAGCAAAACTAATTTTCCATTTTAATCCTGCAGATATTGAAACTGCCCTTCAAACCAAAGATAAAACAAAAATTTCTGAAGAATGCTTTCTAGGAGTAATAAAACCAAAATGTGGTACATTGGCCTTATTCATTCTGGTTGTCTCCCATAAAATTGCTATAAATACTTAATTAGAAAATTATGAGAATTTTTTCATAGTAAATGCAGAGTTAGTTTTCCAAGAGCCTTTGCTTAATAACAGTATTGCCAGCCAATCATTAAAAATCTTTCTTATTATTGTTTATGTTAAAGAATACCTATTTTATGTTTTACTAGCTTTAAACTCATGGCCAATAACACTGTAACTCAAGCCTGAACAGCGCTTTTGTCTCCATGCATTTGCCATGGGAGGCATATCATAGCCTCCTTGCACTCAAAAACATTAAATTTGGCTTCAGCATTATACTCAGGAATAATTTAACCAGTGGCATCCTCAACATAAAGTAGAGATGTAAAGGATGTTTCAGGCAATGTTCCATGAGCAGGTCAGTCTGAGAGTGTACCAAAAAAGATAATTTGGGACACACAGTCTTAGAATACAGTAAAAAAGGCAGAGTATCATCTGTTGTAAACCCCCATAGACGTATATGCATCATGAAATTCAATGTTTTCCTGTTATGGATATTTGTGTGTCCATCATTGTATTTAACCATTTTAAGTATTGACTATTTGAGTCTAATAAAGTCTAGAGTAGTCAATCTTACAAATTACAATCAATAAACAGTGCAAATTAACTTGATATGGAATACTTAAGATGCCTAGTGGTATATCAAGCATAGAAACAAATTTCCATCTAAAAGGTGAACATAACTAATTTCATTTGCAAAGAAAAAGAATAATTTTCTACAATAGACTCTGAGTGGGCTTACTTACTAAAGGGTTGGCCCCATGCCCAGCTTTAGATGCCAACACAAATTGAACTAAATAGAATTTTTGTACATGTTTTGTCTTTGTTTGAGCATTGTTTACTGTTTTTGTTTTGCTTATATATTATGGCTTCTAATTTTGTGTTCATATGGTGTGTGTGTGAGTGTGTGTGTGTGTGTGTGTGTGTGTGTGTGTATTTCTTGTACTTTTGATTTGATTTGCTTTGCCATCTTTTTAATTTGGCTATTTGTTTTCCAAGGAGTGATAGTGAAAGAAGGTAAAGTTGAGTGGGTGGGGAGGATCTGCTAGAAGTTGGAGGAGAGAAAACTATGATCAGATTATATTGTATAAGAATTTTATTTAATAGAAATAACACTTAATATAATGTGGACTGATACTGATAAGCAGAACCTATAATGAATATAGAGGACATAATAAGAAATATTTTAGACATCTGATATGTTGTCTGAAGAGAACAAGGGAGAGTTTGTTATGGGAAATATGCTCTTGAATATTTCTTAGCACGCATAAAATAATTTCTTTTTAACTTATAGAAAACTATAGAATAAGTTTAAATGATAAGTTTGAAATTGGGAAGCTAAACAGGAGTAGAAAAACTAAAAGATAAACTACAAAATAAGATTATAGACAGAAATTTAAATATGTCAATAATCAAACTTAAATATGGTATATTTTCTGGTAAAAAGATATCAGGCCTATCTATAGTTTTTTTTAAGAGCAAGTAGCTTCTACTCCTAAAACTGCAAGAAGGTTACAAATAGAGTTGTGTTGAGAGATAAAGCAGAAAATATCTCTCAAAGGATTTGCTGTGGGTATATGAAGATCATACACAATTATTTTGAAGATAATGTATTTCTAGGGAAGATGAGATGGTTCAGTGTGAAAGCATGCTTGCTAAGGAACCCCAGTGATCTGGACTTGAGTCCTAGAACCCACACACCTAAGCCGGAAGTTGTGGTATGCACCTTTAGTCTAGGCACTCCTACAGCTACATGAGAATCGGAGTTGGAGATTACATTAAGCTGCAGGCCAGCTAGCCTGGAGCGTGCAGAATAGTTGCAGAAACAAGAGGAGTAACCATGCTTCCAAAAGGTGGAAGTAGACAAAGACTCCTGAAATTTGTCCTCTGACTTTCTTCCACAGGCATGCCTTGGCAAGTGCATGTCCACACTCAAGCAAAAGTCAACACACAATAGGTAAACAATATTAATAAGAAAAATTTCAAGAAGCATTTGTGTAATAATGGTTATATAACATAATCTTTAATCACATACAAATTTAAAACATGTTAACATCTATGCTGCAGAAAATATGTTTTTAAGATATATAAAACAAAAATGGCTAGTAGTGCAAGGATAAATGTCCACATTTCCAATTGTTATAGGCGATGCTCACTACAAAAGGAAATGAATCAAACATGATGGATACAGATGATGGTGCCAAATTAATTAAATGACCACATCTAATTGGAATGAATAAAATTATAAAATTCACATTTAGAGAATAAAAGATTCCTTCCAAATGCATCATGATGCTATAAAAATATTGGAAACAGTCAAGGCCATTGAGCAAGTTTGGAGTCCTTTCAAGTATTCCATACGTGCCCAGGCATCTTCCTACAGCTAAGTTATGCTAGCATCTACAGTGAAACAAATATAAAGTGACACTTATTTGAATATCAGTAAACTCTCTCAAGAATTCAAAGTCAACAAAGAGATTGTAATGGCAAATACATATACTTCATTAACAAAGAAAACACTAAATGTCAGAACTATAGAATACAATTAAAAAAATCAGCAGTTGGTGAAACAAATAGCTAAAAGGAGTGAGAACAGAAGTATTCTGGGACTTCCATGTGTACTCTGTTTTTTGTTTTGTTTTGGTTTTGTGTTTTTGTTTTTGTTTGTTTGTTTGTTTGTTTTTTGTTTTTGTTTTTGTTTTTAGAAACAGGGTTTTTCTGGATCTCCCTGGCTGTTCTGGAACTCATTCTGTAGCCCAGGCTGACCCTGAACTCAGAAATCTGCCTCCCTCTGCCTCCCAAGTGCTGGGATTAAAGATGTGTGCCACCACTGCCCAGATGTGTACTTGTTAAATTTTCTCTTTGTGCTGCACTTATGAATGCTTTAAAATTGAGAGGAAAAAATGGAAGAAAGAAAGAGAAAAAGAAAGCAAAGAATGCTAAGAACAACAATGATTCATTTGAAACATTATCGTACTGGGGGTTACAAAATATGTCAGAATTCAATTTACATGTTGGAGTTTGCTAATTTGATTTACTGGGTTATACTGAGTCTGTAATTTTTATAATAGAAAAAATATCACTAAAGTTGATGAGCACAATATCTAACTTAAAAATTCACCAAAGAACAAATTGAAGAAAATAGAATAAAAGTATAAAAAGCAAATAAAATTTAAAATCTATTCAAATACAAAGATTGGCATGTGCAGAAAAAGGATCATCTGAACTTATTAATAAAATTAAACTATTACATCTCTGTTTTATCAAAAAGTAACAAAGTCAGTAATGCCAGACAAAATCATATTTATTTAATTGATATATTCTGAGGTACACTTAAATATGAATGTACTATTACTATGGACTAGACTCTAACCTTGGAATTGAGAAACATAAAGAAGTGTATGAATTACTGTGAGAAAGAACAATTTACACATGACCTAGCTAATAATATAAGATAATGGGAAGTGCTTCTTGTATAGTTTGACAGCATTGTGATTACAGCAAAAGACATTTTTTTGGCTTAATGTTTAAAAAATATTGTTAAACGTAAATAGATGTGTGTGTGTGTGTGTGTGTGTGTGTGTGTGTGTGTGTGTGTGTGTGCTGAAAGCATGTGAGCTCAGAGGGTGTTTGTGGCCATGTGTACATATGCACATGCAGAGATCCCATCAGCTCAGTTGTCTTACTCTGTCACTCTCTGCCATAGCCATATTGTCCTGTGATAGGGAGCCTCCCTGAACCATATGCTCAGCATCTTTCATATTGAGCTCCTGGGATATGCCTGCTGATGCCCAGAGAAGCCATCCTTGGCTTCTTACATAGGTGCTGAGGGTTCACACTAAGGTCATTGTGATTGTAGACTTTCTTAGCTGTCTCCTTCATCTTGATAAACCTGCTATGAATGTCTAGAAAAAAATCTTAAGGTAATTTATACCTGTTTTAAAACTAGTCTATATTTTGTGTATTACTATGTCATTTGTAACTTGAGACGAGGACCACATTCGGCACTTTGTTCATGGTGGAGGAAAATTCAACATGATTAATGACCTCATGGGCAGAAAGCCTTAATATATCTACACAGAAACTTAGAAGAACATAGCCACAAAAATTGGAAGTATTAAGAATAAAAAAGCAAGGCATTATTTGGAAAGCAAGGAATTACAAGCTCCCGATTCATTTGAATCAAACACTGAAAGAAGAGAGACACAGAGAGAAGATTTGGTTGTGAACTGTGGATAGAGTACACAGATCGTACTGGCCTTAGCAAAGGCTTTGCATGAACTCTTATATAAAATTATGGCTTTTGAGGAAGCTCCACTCCCAGGCGCTCTAACACACCCAGGATCAGAGGTGAGGAGGACACAACATCTGTACCAACACTGGGAGTAACTGGGACCAGCAGGACCAGGTACACAGGAACTCTGCCAGCTCGGGTTGCTTCCGGTCTGTCTAGGCCAGCCAGTGCCCTGAGCAGACCTTGGGCACAAACTCTTCAGTCCTTCCCAAAACACCCAGAGGAAGCCCCACTCCCAGGTGCTCTAACAAGCCCAGGGTCACAGGATCCCAGAATCACAGGATCACAGAGACAGCTTGACTCTGAGGAATTCTGACACAACCAGGATCACAGGAAGGACAGGTTCCAGTCAGATTTAGCAAGGGCAGGAGCACTAGAGATAACCAGATGATACAGGGCAAGCAGAAAAATATAAACAACACAAACCAAAGTTACTTGGCATCATCAGAACCCAATACTCCTACTCAAGTCCTAGACACAGGATCACATCGGAAATGCAAGATTCAGATATAAAATCACTTATCATGATGATGATACAGGACTTTAAGAAAGACATAAATAGCACCCTCAAAGAAATACAGGAGAACACAGGTAAACAGCTAGAAGCCCTTCAAGAGGAAACACAAAATCCCTTAAAGAACTACAGGAAAACGCAATCAAACAGGTGAAGGAAATGAGCAAAACCATCTGGAATCTAAAAATGGAAATAGAAACAATAAAGAAATCAGAAAGAGAGACAACCCTGGAGATACAAATCCTAGGAAAGAAAGCAGGAGTCATAGATGCAAAGCATCACCAACAGAATACAAGAGATAGAAGAAAGAACCTCAGGGGCAGAAGACACCATAGAAAACATTGACACAATACTCAAAGAAAATGCAAAAAGCAAAAAGCTCCTAACCCAAAACATCTAGGAAATCCAGGATGCAATGAGAAGACCAAACCTAAGGATAATAGGTATAGAAGAGAGTGAAGACTCCCAAGGTAACGGGCCAGTAAATATCTTCAACAAAATTATAGATGAAAACTTCCTTAACCTAAAAAAAGAGATGCCCATGAACATACAAGAAGCCTACAGAACTCCAAATAGATTGGACCAGAAAGGAAATTCTTCCCATCACATAATAATCAAAACACCAAATACACTAAACAAAAAAGAATTTTAAAAGCTGTGATGGAAAAAGGTCAAGTAACATAAAAAGGCAGGCCTATCAGAATTACACCAGACTTCTCACCAGAGACTATGAAAGCTAGAAGATCCTAGGCAGATGTCATACAGACTCTGCAAGAACACAAATGTCAGGCCAGGCTACTATACCCAGCAAAACTCTCAATTATCATAGATGGAGAAAACAAGATATTCCATGACAAAACAAAATTTACACAATATCTTTCCACAAATCCAGCCCTACAAAGGATAATAGATGGAAAACTTCAACACAAGGAGGGAAAGTACACTCTAGAAGAAGCAAGAAAGTAATCTTTTAACAAATCTACACAAAACTAATTCTACCTCTTACAACAAAAACAACAGGAAGTAACAATAACTTTTTCTTAATATCTTAATATGAAAATTAATATTACCTATATATCCTAATCAATTGAAATACAACATGAGGAAACTTGTTGATTGTCCTCCAATGGTATCTCTAATTTGGTAATTGGAGAAATAGGTCCAATATTATATAATCCATATACACTTTCAGCTTGTCTGTGGCAGTGTCTTGCTGTGTACAACATAATGGTCTTGAGACCTTGCTTCTCCTATCTCAGCCTCTCTATTAGTAGTATTGTTTATTTCATGTTTTTACACTATACTGTGGTTTTCTGAACAGCTTACATATTTCAAAAGTATTTATATATCCAAAGGAAATGTAGATAATGAAATTGGAAGGGGGCTTGTAAGAGAACAACAAAGAGTGAGAGTGAATGCTTTGTTTGACCTTTGTAACTCTTGTATCAAGTTACCACAGTAAGAGCCAAGACTTTAAGCTCTACTAAACACAAAACAAACAAACAAAAACACTTTATATATTTATGTTCATTTAAGTAAATACTAGTCGTGATGTATTATTTTGAAATATACAGTTAATGCGTTTGGAGTTATTTAAAATTTATATTGAGAAAAACATGTATTTTCAGAATTGCTGTAGACAAGCATCTACATAAGACTGTTAAACTGATTGTTGTTTTATATCAAACAACTTTTATAATACTCATTTTTATTGTTAAAATATTTTATAAATTTTAAAGAATATGACAAAAAAGATATTGTAGGTATTGAAGGGGATTTCTGGGAGGAGTTGGGGTACAATAGGAAAACAAGAATGTGATTTAATTCTATTTACGTAAGATATGTTTTTAAATGTTAACAAATTCAGATATATTGAAATCATGTAACTTTTCTCATCATAATGCAATAAAAAATCTCAAAAAAAAAAAAAAGAAACTACAAACCATTGAAGGTCTCTATCTAGTGATTGCACTAGAGATTTAACCAGATGCATATCAAAACTATACAAAAGACAAGTTGCATCTATACCAAACATTTGCTTTCATTCCTTGTCATTAATTCCTCCAAATCCAATATACCAATGATCTGCATGGCAAAAAAAAGAGAAAAAAAACCCAAAAAACAAACAAATAAATCAAAAAACAAAAACAAAGAAAGCTTATGGCTTTATAGCATAATGAGATGATATACGAGGGTTTAATGATATGCATTTGAAGAATTCATCTTAATGCTGCATGAAGAGTGATTTAATAGACAAGAAGATGAATCAAGGAGGCAGATGGGAATGAGTATAGGATGAGTGGTGGCCTGGGACAGGATTGCAATGTTAGGGATGCAGACATGTTGACTGATTTAGGAGACAACCTGGGGTAGAATTGACAGGCTTTATAGATTTTTCTCTAAGGACATGAAAGAATTCTCAATTAAGTTGTCTTTGCTACCTTCTCTTTCTCCCTTTATTTTTCCCTTTCCCTTTTCTTTTTCCTTTTTCCTTCCTCCCATCCTTTCTTCTTTTCTTTCTTTTCCTCTTCCTCTTCCTCTTCCTCTTCCTCTTCCTCTTCCTCTTCCTAACCCTAACCCTAACCCTTTCTTTTCTTCCTCCTTTTCTTCCATGTCTACTCTCCCTTTCACCCTTTTTGGTCTCTCTTTTTCTATGTTTTTCTGAATACTGGGGATAAAACTTTGCACGAACAATCTGGTTCTACCAAACTAGGTCCTTAGCTCCTTTTTTTATGTTTTTAAATTGTTTTTAATAAGATGTCACTGAATTGCCCAGTTTTGTTGTGAAGGTTGTCTGCCACATAGACAGTCTTAAAACTAGTGATCCACCTTAATCAGCATCTATAGTAGCTGGAATTATAAACCTGCCCTACCAGCTCTGGCCTAGACTTCTATCTCACACAGTGACATCAGAAAAAGCTAGCCACCAAATGTGGTACAACTGGTGGTTCTTCAATCTTGAATTTTACATTATGATGAATATCACTCAAAACATATTAAATTGTATCATCAAATATCTAAGGATCGATTCAATTGGAACTATGTAGAACTCAAGCATCTTTAAAATTTTACAAATAGTTTTCCCAGGCAAGGTGTTAAATACCCAGTAGGAGAAGAGATAGAATACACATCATATTTGATGTCAGCTTTTAAAAATTTAAAGTGCATAGGTACTCTTATATTTTAGAAAACTTAGAAATTATAAAACTAAATCTAGTGACTAACAGATCTTTGCTGGGTGAGTATGGAGTCATGACATAATTACTCAGGCATGATTATAACAGTGGATAGTGGGATCAAAGCTGAATTTGGAGAAGGGAAACAAGGAAATGACTGGAGATTTGACAGGGATGGCTTGATCTAAAAGTGACATAACTATTTCTAAGACAGAAAATTAATAGGTACAATGCCTGTAAAGAAATATGTGCTCTCAAGGAACATCTGATAATTAAACTGGAAAGTGGAGGGAACATTGGAAAATAGAGGGAACTTTACTTTCTGTATATTAGTATTTTGTCTATCAGTAGTATTAATAATTATTTCTCCTTTCCTTCCCTTTCCTCTCTCAAACACGTCTATGTACTCTCCTTGTTCTCTGTCAACTAATGGCCTCTTTTTTCCCATGGATTTTTGATATGTATATGTGTGTATATATATGTATTCCTATATAAAACATACTCAGTCTTTGTAAAGTCTTAGCAACACAAATGGTTAAACATGAGCCGCCGAGAAAGGACAAAGATAAATATGATGGCATAGAAGGGGAAAGCCAGAGAGGCTATCACCCTACGCAAAGAACTGTAGGCAACTGAAGAGTGCTAAAAGCTAGCTGGCTGTGGTGCTGCACATCATTAATCTCAGCACTCACAAGACAGAGGCATCATCTCTCTGAGTTTGAGGCCAGTCTGGTCTATATGGTGAGTTCCAGGACAACTAGGACTATGTACAGGGACTGTGCCACAGAAAACAAATACAACAAATTAAAACAAAACAAAAAATAAAAAGAGCACTGACAGCTGAAGACGTAGTCTTCCCCTGAATGAACATACCAATTGGTTATGCAATATGGAGTGGTCAGTTCTGAAAACATACATACAAGGAAATTATCAATCCTAGTTTAAGTTGCTTTCTATAGAGAGTTTATGTACAGGTCTGGTGCACATTTAGAAGTAAACACATTTCTGTAATTACCAGGAAGCAGAAATTTGGTAGAAAGTCCTATAGCATCAAGCAGTAGACTCAATTCTATCAAATCTAGGGAATACAGACTGTGTGGTGTGTGCAGAACATCACAGAGCCTTGGGCTGCTTGGTCACTGCTTTAGCCATGTGTTACAACTTAGTGGTCAGAAAGCAGGAATACTGTAATCCTGTAGCTTGGTTTCTGCCCTAGCTCTGCTGCTTACAATTGTTGTTGCTTTGAGCAAGCTAAAAAAACCAACTGCTCTATCAAGGACTGTAGAGTAAACTCCAATGCACAGCCAGGATTCATATATGTGAACTATCATATGCACACATACACACATTGATATGCATAAAAGATTTCGAGGTGTGCTTTTCAAACACTTAGATTAGATTACATCAGCTGCCTCCCTCAAAACCTTCTACAACAACTCTGATGTTTGGAATCAAAATTAAACTCCTCCCCATTATCTCCGTTCCTCCTTTCCAGTCTCAACTCTTGGCCACTCCCTACCTTATCATTTTTGAAGGTCAGTGCTCCGTCTCTCCCAGCCACTGGCATTTGCAAAGGTTTATGCTCCATAGCACTAATAGTCCTCCTTGGGCTTCGTTTGTGATCGTAACATCCCTGGTGCATTCAATTGAGCTTCACTTGCCCTTTTTCTTAGTTTTTCACATTTGAAAATAAGAAGGAACACCCCTGGCCTCACATTAAATAAAAGCGCAGCTTGAAGCATGAGGTTCTCAGAAGCAGAATAAAACACTTCAGTATTTAAAAGTTAATCAGCATTTTAATTACTGAGCTTTAAGCTTTTCTTTAAAAGGGGAAGCAAAACACATTCATGCTGACAAACTAAGTTTGAGTCAGGATGTTAGTAGAAATGTCAATTAAAAACCTTGAAAGGGAAAACAGACGCTGGTCAGAGGAGAAGAATCTACTGAAAGCTGCTTCCCCATCTGATGGCTCTGTGAGGCTTGGGCCTCCCTGGTTCCCCAGAAACCCGAGGCAGCTTTTGCTGGATGTTCTGGAAGAGCTGCTGCAAGGCTGCGTCAGCCTTGTTCTGCCAGCGGAACCTTTTGTCTCCGGCATGCTAGAAGCTAAACTGAGTGCAAAGAAGAAATGACAGGAGCTCATGGAAATGGGAGCTTTGATTAAGCCATTACTCTAAATAGATCCTCCCTTACTCCTTCACCATCCGGAGCTGAAGTTCAAGGTGGAGAGGAACCCAAGAACTTCCCCCTTCCCCTGCTGCCTTCATATAAGGGTTTGTTTAAAGAATCCTTTTTTTTTTTTTTTTTTTTTTTTTTGTTCAGTTTTGACAGTTCAGAACCCAGCAGGCAGTTTGTTTCCTGTCAGTTCCCCAGCCCTTTCTGGCAATCTGAACTCTTTCACTGTGAGTGCTGCTGCTTTGCTGGGAAGCCTTGACTTGGAAATTCTTCAGGGTCATAGAGGCCTAAGTGTCTGCAGCGTTAACGCAGAGAGGTTTGGAAATGAGAAATAATCTGTTTTCTTTTCTCAGGCAGTGGAAACACCCCAGGGCTGTTCATTATTTTGTACTTTGTTGATCAATTTTTCATATGTAGCTGATTTAGCCAGCTTGTTAATCCGTTTCTCTTTAGGAAGCTTTGTCATGGCCTACATTTACATACTGTAATGCTGTTGGCGCCCTCATTCCCTTTACACTAATCTGTTTCATAACCCACATATAAAACATTCGACAGGGCCAGACAAAGGGTTCCTGTGAAATCGCAATTTCTTTTTTCTTCTTAAAGAATTTTATTAAAAATATTTGTTTCTGTTTTTTTGGATCTGTGCACGTGTGTGTGTGTGTGTGTGTGTGTGTGTGTGTGTGTGTGTGTGTGTGTGAGAGAGAGAGAGAGAGAGAGAGAGAGAGAGAGAGAGAGGTGCATACAGGTGTGTATACTACACCACCAGAGGCTAGAGGAGCCTTAGGTGTTCCACATTATCATTCTCTGCCTTATTCCACTGAGACAGGCTCTCTTACTGAACATAGAGCTAGGTAGGGAGCTAGTAGTGTCTTGTGATGCTCCTGTTCCTATCCTTCACAGTATTAGGTTATGGACAGGCAGGTCCATGACTGGCTTTTAATATGGAAGCTCAGGATTGAAATTCAGGTCGTCATGCTGTGCTGAGATTGCAAGCTCCTAAATTTCAGTTTCTAGATATTGGTCTATATGATCCAATCACATTTTAGATCTTTTTTTTTTTTTCCTTAATGGAAGAAAGCAAAATAAACTCCATCCCCACGCCCCCCTTTTTGAGACAGTTCTTGCTCCAAACTCTGGCTATCTTGGAACTCACTATATAGACTAGGCTAGCTATCTGCCTCTCATTCACAAGTACTGGAGTCAAAGGCATGTCCCGCTATTTTTATTCGATTTGATTTCCAGACCCTCTGTATTTCTCTCACATTTATATTCTGATACTACTACCCTTATTTCCTCCTCCTCCTATCTCAGGTAGCAGAGGGGATGAGGACCTGGGGATAGCCACTGGAGGTTCCAGACACCAGAGAAATGTGAGGCTCCCAGGACCCTGTGGGATTGACTTTAGCCATAAAGTACAGAGAACGGGGAGATAGAACCTGTGGAGACCGCCTTCAGTAGATAGGCACGGCCCTTCGTCCAGGGATGGAGCCATTCACCCATCTCAAAGTTTTTTTAACCCAGCAATGTTCCTATCTAAAGGAAGAACAGGGACAAAAAAAATGGAACAGAGACTTAAGGAAGGGCCAACTGAGGAATAACCCTACCTGGGAATCCATCATGTTTGCAGACACCAAACCGAACACTGTTGCCATGGTCAAGAGGCGCTTGGAGACAGGAACCCAGTGTGGCAGTTCCTGAGGAGGTCCAGCCAGCAAGTGACCAAAGCAGAGGTGGATGCTTGGAGCCAATCACCAGGCTGAACTCAGGAAACCTGGTGGAGTAGCTGACAGAAGAACTGGAGGAGCAGGGGGGTATTGCAACTCCACTGCAAGAACAAAAGAGGCTGGTCTGACAACCCAGTTCTCCCAGAGACTAGACCACCAACCAAGGGATCTTTGGCTCTAGATACATATGTAGCAGAGGATGTCCTTGTCCTTGCCCCACAGCAAGAAGATGGGAGACCTTTGGTCCTGGGGATGTTTGATGTCCCAGAGTAGGCAGATGCTGGAACGGTGGGAAGGGAGAGTGTGGGTGAGTTGGGGAGCACTTTCATATAGGAAATAGGAAAGGACGAGGGCAGATGTGGGATAGAGGGGTGGAGGAGGGATAACTGGGAAGTGCGATATCATGGGATGAGGGATTGGTGGAGGGGGTAACTAGGAAGTGGGATAGTATTTGAGATGTAAAAGAATGAAATTATAAATAAAAATTTAAAAAATCTATAAAGGCATGTCCCACAATTCTTGGTGAAATTATATTCTCTTAGCTTGTTATGTTGTAAAGGTAATAGAATTGAAAAGAGGGAAGGGAGAATAAATGGAAAGAAATACAACATCCAAACAGTGAATAAACACAAAGAATAAAATTTTCTTGACACATTTTATTTTTACATAAAAAAAAAGAAATACATCATCAAAAAAATGTTTCCTAAGTCCTAGTAGTCATTTGGCAAACAAACTTCTTCAGATGAGGCTCACTGAGTTGATAATGGGCCTGGGAATGGGCTGTGTTGCTAGTCTTCTTTTCCCCCATAAGCGTCCACTGATCAAAAATATTCCAAGGACCAAAAGTAGGTGTGATTATTGTGTGAAGCCAATTAAAAATAGGCAGAAGCAATCAAAGACTGAATTAGTGACTTCTACTGCCACCTTCTAATAATTGCTAGAAAACAGTTGCAACACATTCTGTTTTCTCCTCCTTTGTTTATGTGTTTGTCTTCCTAATTAAATTGCTCCCAAGGCCAGACCTTTCTTAATCTTTTTGCTATTCCTAGCACTTTTATATGTTCTGACAGGGAGAAAAGACTCAAGAGATATTTTTCGAATATATATAAATCTTCTATATCACAGTTGGATAAAGCCAAATAACAGTCGTGGTTATGGTAGATATTTCAGAGAATTTTTTTTCATAGTTTCTATTTTCTCTGCTGTTGGTACTGAAGTCATAGGAAGACCCTTCACTTACACAGCTCTTTCTTATGTCAATGAAAAGATACAGCAGGGAAAACTGTTTCCCTAGAACAACCACTCAAGGTCTCAGTTTCAAAGCAAACCAAAACAAAACTCTCCGAGTCTTATAAATTATGAAGTGATCACACATTGGATTTGTAGAGAATGTTTCATCCCAGAATCTCTTCACTTTCTGATAAATAACTCCTTTGTGTTGACAACTCCTTAGAGGCGAACAGGAGGTAGTATTATTTCACTGTTGGAAAGAATATAGCTCAGTGTGGTTAAATGCTTTGCCTGGGGTCACTGGAGGGTTGTTCTATTTGGCTATTTGTTTAGAAGTGCCTGTGCCTCTGAAAAGTATCTTGGCTCCACTGCAGAGAACCTCTGTAGTAGCCATGGTTTAGTATGTGGTCCCAACAGGATGCTCATTATATATGTTATGCTGTACATTTTGCACCCTACATCTGAACAAAAATTTTGGTTAGTGAAATAAAGTCGTATCTCTTTGCCTTCTTTGCTCTCAAAGAGGTTGAAATTCTTTTGCTTTCAAAACTCCTATATACATATAGGTTCTTCCAGATGAAATCAGAATTTTAATTCTAAAATCTTTCCTCTGGTTGTTCTTTCAATCAGAGGTTATTTATGATTTTGAAACACTTCATTGTTGAAGCAGATATTATTGATAGTTGGAAAAGTCTCATGAGACAGTCCAATTATTTTTCCTCCATCTAGAGATATATTAAAATTCCATCGACTTCATGTCAAAGTCTGTCAAATGGTTAGGCATAGTATCATCATTTGTGCCCACACAAAACCAGGTACATGATTTTATACTATAAATTGTACCATCATAAACATTATTTTGTTGGATCACCCCAATAGTTTGGAGAAATGGAACTCATTATTTTCATTTACAGACCAAAAATGTCAAGCTAGAAAGTTTGCTAACCTTACACAGAGAACAGGTACCACACAGCAGGACTAGAATTTGAACACTTAGCTTTGAATTTAGTATTTTCATTATTGTGGTGGCTAATTTTCATTATGAACTTGATTGAATTGAGCCATGCTTAAGAGAATGATATATACCTCTTCTGGTTTCATGTGATTGTTTCTAGAGATGGTTAATTATGTCAGGAAGACCAGCCATATGAGTGGCATCATCACTTTAGTCTTGACTCAGGTGGAATTAAAATTATAAACAGATAATAATGAGGAAAAAGTAAGGAGCCTATGAACAGGATCACATTGCTTTCTGACTCATGTCTTTCCTGAGGTAACCAGCTCCTTTTCTGGAATTCTACCATGATAATTCCTTTGCCACTGAAGCATGGAGTCATTCATCCATGGATCTTTGAAACTGTGAGTCAAAGTAATTGTTTTCCCCATTTCACTTGTTGTAATTATATTCTTACAACAGACAAAAGCCAATTAATATAATTCTTAACATCGCAATCATTCTCATCACAATCACCCTCACAGCAGCAATACTATTATTTTTAGGACTACCTTTCCTATTTTTCAGGTGATTTATTAAATATTTTTATCAAGACTGTCTTTTTCCTCCTCTAACTCATCCGCTTAACCATTGTTAAAGTGAAAAGGTCTATGAGCTAACTTCTTCATATGTTGTTGATGTTATTTCATCTCCCTGAAGAATAACTTTCAACCGTATATACATATTAGAGAAATAAATGTGTCAATTTGTTAAATATCTATAGTCATATTATGTTACGGAAGAACATTACCAAAACTGTTATCAAACCAAATTTGTCAAGACAGATAAACAATACCAATAAAAAGTGATTAGTTAGATAATGTCATTTGTTGACCTAACATATTCCAATATCTACTTTGATCAGTCTTCATAATACTTTATGATTTAAATCCTCCTTTATTATTTGCAAAATAATAATATTTTATGATTTTTGAATTGTCACATAAACAGAAACACTGTTTTTAGCACCTCTGGAGATTGTTTTCCTTTCTCTTCTTTGTCCCATAGTCACCACACAGCCTTTCACAATGTGTCCCAGTTCTACAGGTGCGAGTTCTAGCTTATATTTAAAACACCCCAGGCCTTAGTTTTTGTTTTCTTTATTATAGACAGAAGTGAACTTCTATTAATAAAATATCTAGTCTGGCTACATGATGGCTTATGTCATATATTATAAAGATATTACCACATTGGGTAGAAAATGAAATGTGCATAGTTTGGTGTTGTTTGATTGGGGGTGGGTAATATACAGTAATGTATTACTGAATCAACTTCTGCTTCAGAACCCAGAGAAGAACCAGTGGTGTATTTTTAACCCTTAAAGCAATTGTGGATCTGAGAAACCAATCCTGAAATCTGTCGGTATGCATCTTTGAAGGTAAATGATGAACAAGCAGGCCAGACTCCTTGAGCCTGAATTGAATTTTATCAACTCCATCAATTCCAAGATCTATGAACATATCCTGTATGTTACAACTGCACTAGTTTTCAAATAGCTTGCCTTGCCTATTTAAAGATTTTATTATGCTTTTTAAAAAAATACTTAGTGGATCTAGTCATAATTTATAGGCTTTAACATATGCTGCTGTAGCAGCATATTATGCCTACATAAAAAGTACAGTAAAGCCATACCAGATACTGCTTGGGTGATCAAGAACCGAAGATTAGATAACCCAGTGACCTAAGATAAAACCCAAAACTGAAACACTGATGTTAAATAAAATGACTCCTATTAACATCCTACTATACTCATAGCTCAGTGCCTTGCTCAGTCACAATCATAGAAGCTTCCTTCTGCAGCAGAGAGAAACAAATACAGACATATAAGCAAGATATTGTGCATAAAGTGAGAGATCTAGGAACACTAAGCCCCAAAAGGGATGTCTCCACCAAATCCCTCCCCTCAGGGCCCAGGCAACCCCACAGGAGAACAGCTAGAAAGAGTTTAAGAGCCAGAGTGAATGGAATACACGAAGGAAACAAGGTCCTATAAGTTAAGAGTGTTGATACATACATGAACTCAAAGATGGAGGCAGCTGAACAAGACCTGCATGGGCCCTTTGGGTAAATATTATAGCTTTTTTTATGTTGCTAGGTCTTCCTTAAGGTTTTTTAAAAAATTTAATTAGATATTTTCTTTATTTACATGTCATATAATACCTCCTTTCTCAATTTCCCCTCTGAAAAAAAGAAAAAAAAAACCTATTCCCTCCCCCCTCCCCTTGCTCACCAACCCACCCTCTCCCACTTCCTGGCCCTGGCATTTCCCTACACTGGGGCATAGAACTTTCACAGGGCCAAGGGCCTCTCCTGCACTTGGTAACCGACTAGGCCATCCTCTGCTATACATATGCTGCTGGAGCCATTAGTTCCACCATGTGTACTCTTTGGTTGGTGGTTTAGTACCTGGGAGCTCTGAGGGTACTAGTTAGTTCATATTGTTGTTTGTCCTAAGACACTGCATGCCTTTCAGCTCCTTGGATCGTTTCTCTAACTCCTTCATTGAGGAACCTGTGCTCAGTCCAATGGATGGCTGCTAGCCTCTACTTCTGTATTAGTAGGATACTGTCAGCGCTCTGGGAGTGCAAATAAGTGAGTCTCTAAATCTTGTGCCCCTTCTCTTAGGCTTTTTTCCTTCTGTTGGTTTGTTTTGTCCTATTTCAATGTGTAACACATTTTTTTGAGTTGACATAGTAAATTTATTTAACTTGGACAGACAGATATGGTTTTGAAACTGACCTGAACTGGCTTTGGAATCAAAGTATTCTGTTAGTGATATAAACATCAAAGAAAAATAACATCGAAGAAAAATAACCATATACCACTTGATTTGGAAGAAACTTTTTTTTGTTTGTTTATTTGTTTGTTTTGTATTTAGTAGAGTTTAAAATCTTGGCTTTTTCTGTGGTATAAGCCCAAAATAAGAACAATTTTTAGACATTGGATTTCATTGTAATAAGGCTGTACTTCAATGACCCTCAAAACACCGAAGGATTTTACCTCTATCATAGCTAAGCTGCGAGTTGACAGTTCTGCTGGGCCAAGGAATGAATTGTAGGCACGATTTTTAGATACAGACTTCCTGCTATGGTCAAAAAGCTATTTGACTTGAGTGAGTGACGTTATTCTCAGCCCACAGAGAACAGGTTACATTCATTTAAGAAATGGTGTGTGTATTAAGATGCTCTATCCATAAAGTCATTCACCAACTGTTTCAATGAACAATGGTTCTCCATGGAAGGTGGTACAGACATTAGGTGAGGATAAGAATCTGGTTCTTTGGCTGTGATGATTTTGAAAAGCATTCATCTCAGAGAAAGAGTAACTTATAAAGTCCTCTTCTTCAAACTTGGTACAAGAGCTAGAAATGTCAAGCAAAGCATTCAGTTTCACTCTTTGTTGTTCTCTTTCGTACAAGCCACCTTCCAAGTTAATTGTCTATGCCTCCCTTGGGTATATAAATACTTTTGAAATATATAAACTGTTCTGAAAACCATAGTATAGTGTAAAAACATGAAATAAACAATACTAATAGAGAGGCCGAGATAGGAGAAGCAAGATTTCAAGACCCTTACGTTGTACACAGCAAAACATTGTTACAAACAAGCTGAAAGTATATATAGATTGTACAATATTGGATCTATTTCTCCAATTATCAAATTAGAGAGACCATTGGATGACAATCAATTCCTAATTCCTCATATTTTTGGATTTCAGTCGCTTAGGATATGTTGGTAATATTAATTTTCATATTAAGATATTAAGAAAAGGTAATTGTCAATTCTTGTTTTTTTTTTGTTGTTGTTGTTGTTGTATGAGGTGGAATTAGATTTGTGTGGATTTGTTGAAAGATTACTTTCTTGCTCTTCTAGGGTGTAGTTTTGCCCCTTATGTTGACATTTTCCATCTATTATCCTTTGGAGGGCTGGATTTGTGGAAAGATATTGTGTAAATTTTGTTTTGTCATAGAATATCTTGTTTTCTCCATCTATGGTAATTGAGAGTTTTGCTGGGTATAGTAGCCTGGGCTGGCAATGTGTTCTTGTAGGGTCTGTATGACATCTGGCCAGGATCTTCTAGCTTTCATAGTCTCTGGTGAGAAGTCCGTTGTAATTCTGATAGGCCTGCTTTTATATGTTATTTGCCTTTTTTTCCTTACTGCTTTTAAAAATCTTTCTTTGTTTAGTGAATTTGATGTTTTTATTATTATGTGACAGGAGGAATTTCTTTTCTGGTCTAGTCTATTTGGAGTTCTGTAGGCTTCTTGTATGTTCATGGACATCTCTTTCTTTAGGTTAGGGAAGTTTTCTTCTACAATTCTGTTAAAGATATTTACTGGCCCATTACATTGGGAGTCTTCACTCTCTTCTATACCTATTATTCTTAGGTTTGGTCTTCTCATTGCATCCTAGATTTCCTGGATGTTTTAGGTTAGGAACTTTTTGCTTTTTGTATTTTCTTTGACTGTTGTGTCAATGTTTTCTATGGTGTCTTCTGCCCCTGAGATTCTCTCTTCTATCTCTTGTATTCTGTTGGTGATGCTTGCATCTATGACTCCTGATTTCTTTCCTAGGTTTTATATCTTCAGGGAGTCTTTCTCTTTCTTATTTCTTTATTGTTTCTATTTCCATTTTTAGATTCCGGATGGTTTTGCTCATTTCCTTCACCTGTTTGACTGTGTTTTCCTGTAATTTTTTAAGGGATTTTTTGTGTTTCCTCTTGAAGGGATTCTAGCTGTTTACCTGTGCTCTCCTGTATTTCTTTGAGGGTGCTATTTATGTCTTTCTTAAGGTCCTGTATCATCATCATGATAAGTGATTTTATATCTGAATCTTGCGTTTCCAATGTGATGATGTGTACAGGACTAGCTATGGTGGGAGAATTGGGTTCTGATGATGCCAAGTGACCTTGGTTTGTGTTGTTTATTTTCTTATGCTTGTCCTCACCCCCCCCCCAATCTGGTTATCTCTAGGGCTACCTGTCCTTGGTAATTCTGACTGGAGTCAGTCCTTCCTGTGATCCTGGTTGTATAGGACTCCTCAGAGTCAAGCAGTCTCTGTGACCCTGTGATTCTGGGATCCTGTGACCTTGGGCTTGTTCGAGCACCTGGGAGTGCAGCAGCTTCCTCTGGTTGTTATGGGACTGACTGTAGAGCTTGTGCCCAAGGTCTGCTCAGGACACCAGCCCAGAGAGACTGGAAGGAACCTGAGCCACTCTGCTGGTGGAATTCCTGTGTGCCTGGTCCGGCAGGTCCCAGTTACTCCCGGTGTTGGGACAGATGTTGGGTCCCCCTCACCTCTGATCCTGAGAGTTTCAGAGCACCTTGGAGTGGTGCTTCTTCTGAGTGTTGTGGGACTGGGTGCAGAGCTTGTGCCCAACGTCTGCTCAGGACACCAGCCCAGAGAGACTGGATGTGTAACACATTTTATCTTACTATATTTCATATTATTTTGCCTTATTATCAACCCATAGGAGCCTAGTTGTTCTCTATGGAGAGAGAAAAGTAGAGTATATCCAGGTAGTAGGGGAGATGGAGAAGAACTGGGAGGAGCAGCGAGTGTGGAAACTATAATCAGTATATATTGTGTGAGGAAATAATGTCTATATTGAATAAAAGAAAAAAAGTAAAATCATTATTAATCTATTACTATGGATGTTTTTACAGGTAGCTTCTCCTAGCAAGTCCAGAAGATCACTAGAATACTTGAGAGAATGATAGTTTTATCAGTGGAGAGTGGGGCTGACATTTTGTACAAAGCCAAGATGAAGACTTGGCTCTGATGACAGGTGTTGGTTCTCCTTGCTTTCTTTCTTTGACTTAATCATAGTAAATAGATTAGTTATGAAGTGATACAGTGAAACTTAAAATGTCAGAATGCTTTGAAAGCTCTAAAGGATTGAGAACAATGAATACTTAAAATTAGAGAAAGAGAAGCATTAGGAAAATAAAAAGAGATTCATTTTGAAGTTGAAAACAAACATTTTTCTTTTTTGAGCTCAAGTCATGCTAAAGTGCTTAGGCTTAACTTTCAGCCTAAAGACCTATTCAATTTTATTTCATTTATTATTACTTGGAAAATGTGAAAATAGTTGAAGTGGGAGACTATATTAGATGTGAACAGACCAAAAGCATTTCTGCTTACAAATTTATTTAGCCTAGTTACAAAGGAACACTTTCACATTAGTATTTCTGTTGTGAAACTAATAAGTGCTTTGAAAGTGAATTTCAAAAAGTACATTAAGAAATACACTATTTTCTATGCAATATTGTTCCTATGTGCCTGGAGAAAGATCTAGGTAGTTGCTATTCTCTCAGGTCACCAAGGTCGATAAGACTAAAGGATGATTCATAATGTATGTTCATATGCAAAAGGATAACATACCATTTCAGATTCTTGTAATGTTAGTTTCAGCAAGGCAGTGATATTAATTTTCATAAGTTTTGAGTTCAGTGGTCTGAAATTTATTTGAAAACATGGAAATCTCCAAATTAGATTTTTCACACATGTGTTTATGACTTCCGTCCTAGACTCATTATACCTGCCATTTATCACATAAAGACGGACAATCCTTCCTACAATGCTGACTAGGATGAAATATTTCCAAAGAAAGAAATATTATATCTGCAAGTTCAAGGAGATTTGAAAATTCTTTCTATGAATTAAACTAGCACTGATAAACATTTTGGTATGGGCATTATTTACCAGTCTGCGTGCTGAGGTGTGGTACTAAAAGATGACTGTAACTCAGACAGAGCTGAAGAATTTGCAGTCAAGTAAGAAAGAAAGAATGTAGCCAGAAATACTACAGTGATGTGTGGTTAATCTTCCATAATGCTATTCAGGAGACAAAGAGCCTTTTAAAAACAATGTAGGTTGAGAATGGCTGGAAAGGAGATTTGAATAGTGAATCAGGTTCCTTACATAACTACCACAATTCCTTACAGGGTTACATAGTTGTCACTGATGGGATTAATGTGTGCTTGTCAGAAAGTCCACAGCTAATGTATGAACAGCTTGTACTTGTGTGAGAGTGAAGATTTCTTGTTCCACACACTTGCATCTGATTAGTGGCAGTTTCAGTTGTTCAACAATGGCTTCATACAATAGACTCCTTGAATTTACTCTTTTGTCTAAGCAATGAAACAAAACCAAACAGATTAAAGAAAATGCAATCTAACACAATACTCCAGTGCACCTATTTTGTGTGAGACTCTGGGTAAAAGGCGAAAGATAAATATAATCTGAAGGAAGCCAGGATATGAAGCTCTTTGTAAATCCCCTTAAAAGTGTTGCCTATTTCATCCATATAAAATTCTATAAAGTACATAATAAAATGTCATTCACTTTGATTTGACTGTTGTTGTTCTTGTTCAGTCTCTAGGCCTCCATCCTATACAAAGGATTATTGGCAACTAAGGAATACTGAGAGTGGGAGAAATAGTCTTCCCCAGGGATGAGCATATGGATTTGATCAGTCTTAAAACATACATTTAAGTAACATTTTATATATATATATATATATATATATATATATATATAAACACACACACATATATATGTATATATATATGTATATACACATACATATATAGAGAGAGACCATGCTATATTTTATTTATGAATATATGTATATAAAAATTAATGATAAAAGACAATATAAACTTGAAACACAACAACACATTGTATATGGAAGGATTTGGAGGGAAGAACCAAACTGGAAAATTATGTAATTATATTATATTATCAAAAATAAAAGAAATAATAAAAAAATGTCATCAATCTTTCCATATGAATAAATAGACTCAGACTGCTTACTTACATTGTTCAAAGCCACATTCTTTAGGAAGAATTAATATTACCTGATAGAAAATTAGATTCTTAGTCAGTTCTCTATATTCAGTGTAACTTAACTTGGAAGCAGAAGACAAAGCTGAAAGCCATGCTTTACTACAAAGTCTCAGTATTAGCTCCTAGGTTTAGAGGAAAGAATTTTCAATTAGAGTAGCTCTAGGTCTTCAGAAAAAAACACTCTCTTCCCCAGCCCATGATTCCTTTGTTTTTACGTCTTCATTTATATTATCATATACAGCCTTATTGTGACCCTTCCAGGGATTCAGCCAATAGTGAGACATTATATTATTGCTAATATCATGTAAAGTAGAATTTACTTCCAGAGTTTCTCTTAAATTTTCAGAAAACAAGACAAAAACAAACAAACAAAAAACAACTAAACATTAATACCTAATATTTTTTGGCTTTGGGTCTCTTATGTTTCTGTTATTTAGAACTTAATGTTTATCAAGTATTCTTGTATAACTATTGATGCATAGGCATGTAGAAAGGTATCCTATTATTCTAAAATGTTCAGTTAAAGCAATATTGTCTAGGGTCTGAATAGATGGCTCAATGGTTAAGAACATTGGTAGATAACCCCATTTTGGTTCACAGCAGCACGGGTAACAAAAACCTATAACTCCAGTTGTAGATGCTTCAATGCCCTCTTCTGGCTTTCACAGGCACCAAACACACAAATGGTACACATCCATACACAAAGACAAATATTGACACGTATAAGAATAAATATATCTTTAAAGACTCTTGTGGTAGTAATCAGGTCTTGTGATATGACCATCTTACAAAGTTCATGGATGAATAAGTTTCATGATTTACTTATTCCTCTGGGTCATGTATAGTAACTTCTGGAAACTGGATCACTAGCCAGTGACTTTAAACTTCCAATTGAGTAACAGCTAGGTTTCTCCATGATCTATGATACAAGCATGTGTTCAGGATTTACTTTCAAGTTGTGGAGGGTAACCAAGAACATTGACCCAGACCCCAGAGAACAACAATTCAAAAATTTGTAACCCATTTCTGGTATTGAAATTTTTATTTGGTAGCACATGGTGTTTATCTAGTTGGGTAATCTCCCCACCTCATATATAGTAACTCCATTTAAACTCTTTTATATAAGTAGATATCTTAGGAAATTTCTCTAGATTTCCATAAAAGTGATGTGATCTATATTTCTCCACAATAGTATTGAAAATAATTTTAGTTTTACTTTTGAAGTGAGTATGTGCATCTCTCTGTCTTTATGACACTTATGTATAGGTGCTCATGTAGTAGTAAAGAAAGGGTCAGGTCCTTTGAAGCTAAATTTACAGGCTGTTGTGACATGGGTGCTGGAAATAGAACTCAGAGTCACCCAGATGGAACAGAAATGTATAGATTGTCCTGTTCTTGTGTTAGCTTTCCATATTTTAGTGATATATATGTATATATATATACATATAGTAGCATGTATGTATGATTAACTTTCAAAATGAAAAGGTTGAATTTGGGTCATAGTTCTCAATGTTCCAATCCAAGAGCAGGTAGCACTATTGCTCTGGGCCACTGGCAAGGGTGCCATGTTATGGTGGGATTTTGTGACATACCAAAATTTTCATATCACAAGCCAGAAGGCAAAAGAAAACAGAGAGAGAGAGTACCCTCTTGAAGGCCAGAGCACCCTTCGGTGACCATCATACTCTAAAGGTATAGATAGACTAATAGAACTATAGTGAGTACTGAGCCTTTAACATATTGGCTTTTAGGAGCCATTCAGCATTTAAAGCTGGCCTTTAAAAGCATTTAAAACTTTGAACATACTAAAAATGCTACAAGAAACCCCTGGTTAATTCTAGGCTCAGGTAGAAATGGTGTTCTTGTTTGGGAGTTAAGTCCATGGAGGCCATAGTTATAGGAATTTTTGCCAAGGGTACGAAGTTTGGCAGCAGTAACATTGAAGTTTGACAACAGGCTGTTTTTCCAAAGTTCCTCAAAGTGATTTCCTCACAGAAAATTAATTTTAAAAGTAGAGATACATTGGCTTTATTTAAGATGATTATTACAAAGAAAACACACATTTCTTTCCAACATTGTGAGGGGAAATTGTTCTATAACAATTCATTTTAACTAGCATTAAATTAGAAAATAATTGTTAGCACCATTTGTTAGAGAAGTATCACACTGATTTTTGTTAAACCTGGCATTTAGCACAGCTCACATGCAATTGTCTGATATATTCTTATTGTGCAGCTCAACTTCAACTGCGTGTAAAGCAGCTTCCTTCCTGTGACATCTGACAAGGTCGGTTTCTGTATGGAAGGTTCGTTTCTTCTATTCAGGAGGCATGCACCTGCTGGTGTTTAAACTGTTTAACACAGTCCTCTGAATATAAAGGCGGCTGTATGCTTGGTAGTCTGATGTAATTTTTGGAAGCAGTAACGTTGAAATACAAAGTGGTCTCTAGAGGACTGAAACTTTAGTGGACTGGACCCATCATGCCTGCAGGAAAGAAGACTGGGGCACGTGGTGGACATCTGTCATCTTTGTCTGATTAGCATTCATTCTCCATTCTTTTCACAAAAACGATCTGACTTCCTCTGGGGAATCATTTATTCTTCATTCTAAATTATTCACTTTTGGTTCAAATTCAAGTCACATCTCCCAAACATTCTCAATAAATGTTATTCCTAGGGATTTCTCTGCAATTGCCAGGACATGGAAGATCCCATCCTGGTACGATGATGTCAAATCTAGAGAGAGGGTATAACTCCACAGAACTCTGCATTTTCTAATTCCAAGTATATAGGAGGCTATTCCTGAGATGGGAAATTGTACAGAAGCAAGACATAGAGACAGGTTGATGACATCCTTACATATCTCTATTATTCTCTTGTGTCTAAAACCAGTTTATATTGTACGGTAAAAATTATATTTGTGTTAAATCAACTCCCGTTGATTTCTTTTTCTACTTGCTAATAAGAGAGTTATTTTATCCCATGGTTTATAAGATGATTGCCCTCATTCATAGACATCTTAGTGAGTAAGAAAGAGCACGACTATACTTTCGGGGACCACGTTTTATGGTCTGTGATTGAGCAGCTTTGTGTTCTATTTAATAATGGACACATTAGTTCCCACCTATTTCTTTTAGGAAAACATCCTCTGCTGACCCTGTGCTTTTTCTGGAGATTGCTTAGAGATGACATCAACCTTTGGTATGCAGAAAGCAGATGGCTCTTACTGCAGCCAAGGAAAAGGCTTTTGGGTCCCTAGACTAACTCTTCTGTTCCTCAGTTTTTGATCTCTTAAAAATATTGAAAAATTCATGATTAAAGAAAATATTCAACGTATTGAGTCCATACTGGTTGAACCCTCTGTCTGTCCATCTATCTTGCTTGTCTGTGATTGATGCTATGTGCTACTCCACTGTTTGCAATACTTTTCATATACATCCTCAGGGCAAATTTTCACAATAACCCAGTGAGGTAGATTTTAAGAGTTTTCCCGAATTAATAATGTTTGTGACTTGTTTTTAAAGGTTGTTTTTTTCTCCATTATGAAAAAACTAACACAAATGAGGATCCTAGCATTAGATAAGTCTGGAACAATATCTTTTATATATAATTTATTCTATAGAATATAAATATATGTTCATATGTAAAGTACATATAATATATTTCTGTGTAAAATTTAACTGTGTACAATTTTTAGCTTTAATAGAAAGGGGAAAGACATAGGGAATTTTGACCCAGCAAAATGGCTGCTCTGGCAAAGAATCAAATCAAAAGACAAGATCGTGCTGTAATGCAGACATATCCTGGATTACAGTATGATTTTGCTAGATTTCAATCACACCCTTAGTACACACCTTTAATCCCTAACAATAAATTAAAGTTAGTTTGTATAGAAAGAAGCAGCCATGTTTGAAAGTGGCACCTAATTGAGGGGCAGACAAAGTGAGGAATCAGGGAAAAATTTGACTGGATGAGGCAGAGATAGAATCCACCCAACTCACAAGAGAACAGCAGAGGAAGAGAGAAGAGAAAGAGTGAAAAAAGAGAATGCTGTGGGATGTGTGTGTGTGTGTGTGTGTGTGTGTGTGTGTGTGTGTGTATGTGTGTGTGAGTTTTATTGGAACAGTTTTACGGAGACAGGTTACAGAGAGAACAAGCTAGACACAGGAGAGGATACAACGAGCCAGAGAATGAGATGGAGCCAGAAGATTACATCTGCCAAAGTTAATATGACACTAGGCAGAGCCATTCAGTCAGAAGCCAAGAAAAACAGTAATGAATCAGGTAGCTTGTATGGAGGTTAAAAGCTTCCAGGCCTAGGCCTAGGAATAGTTAGAACAGAGAAAGAAACAGCTCTCATAAATAAGACACTAAATAGTAAGTAAATGTTAGCAATGCTCAAGTTTCTGGGTTAGAGGGAAATTTAAAATTAAAAAAAAAAAACTTCTACTGATACACAAACCAAAACAAACCATATGGAAAATATACCATTTAAAACAGTTCTGATTTGAAATTGCAAGTATGGTCCTCTCCCTTGGATTGTGAGGACTGACGTCTGAATGACCTGGGCTAGAAGTTTAGCTTGGGAAGAAGGCAGGAAGACCACCAGTGTTTGGTCTCAGGCTTATTCATGATGTCTTAGAGCTGTCTTCTCATAGCTTAGCATATGGAGGAGCCTTAGGTATAAAGGGCTGTTTTAGCTTTGATGATATTGGAATCAACATTACAGTCATCACCTTCTGAAAGAAGACCACAGACCTTTATGGGGGGTTTTTAGAAGTATCTCCTACTCAGGGAGAGCTGTCAGGTTAATTCCCAGGACCTCTCAGTCCATGCTGTCTCTGAAGAGCCCCTCTCCACAAACAAGCTTGTCTTGTGCGTCTGAGTGTCATCACTATCGACATAGGTAGTTTTTTGTTAAAAGGATGGTAGAACAGTGAACTTTGGAAGGCCAAGTATTTCTGCCTTTGAAATTTCAGGCCTGGTGACTCAAACCTCATGCAGAAGCCCAGATTCTACACTCAGAGGAGCATCTTTCACTGCAGCAGTCAAAAATTAAAGTGATTCCAGGAAGCTCTAAGGAGTGAAGGAGGGAGCAGCTCTCTTTGTGGCTCCCTCCTGAGAAGTAGGAAACCTGAAGCCGACGTCAATTCTTTCTGATGGTTTGACATACCTTCTCTTGTACAGCAATCTAACTCTAGAGCCTGCTGAGAAATGTGATTACTTCCATAAATCCTAAAAGATGAGACATGTCTGAAGAAAAATCTGAGTGGTATAGTTAGATCAAAAAATTAGTAAAAACTAAAGTTTCTAAAGACTGTAAGCTATAAAAATAAATTTTTATATGGTAAAGCAAAGTTTTCACATAGAATGAACAAAATGCTCTTGTAAGTTTATGGGGAAAAATATGGCAGTTTTATGCATTAACATTTAATAGAGAAGTTATGTATTATTATCTACAATGGGTAGCAAAACTGGAAAACTATAAAGATTAGTTTAAAAAGTCATGTTTAGTACACTGACATTTAGTTCATAACTTGTACAAAGGGCAATCAACCTGGTTTCACATAACTTCCAAACGCTATCATCAAAGCATAGACCCAGCTGGCAATTCTAACAAGTGATCAGATTAAAGCGCAGCCTATAAAAGGTGAATGACTATAATCTATAATTCCGCTCTTTTTCTTACATATTTCTCTTGACATTTAGAACACGCCAATTTTAAATGAGATTTTGTTCTTAACAGACTAATGTTTTATAAATCCCTTACTATGTCTTCCTCATTCCATTGCTCTCTAAGTTATTAGAAGGTGGGGTATTACTTGATAGCAGGGACAGAATCTTGAATAGACCAAGAGTAACATATGGGTGGGTGTGGCATAAGTAGAGGATAGATGGAGCAATTCTTCATGTTTGTATGCCTATAAAAGCATGAGGTGTTAATGTCCTGCCACACCTTCCAGAAGTCACCAGGTTGTTAGAAAGGAGAAATGAGGAAATCTGAGAAAAGTGTAGGAAAAGCAGGTGTAGAAGAGAGCTCCATGAAAGAGAGTATACACTGTTACTTAAAGAGGCATATACATGCTAGGATTAGTCACCATATAATTTGGAGAAGCAAAGATGGCCTTCAGTGTCCTCCCAGCTTATGTAGCTATCAACTATCAGTTATGCTCAATTTAGTTTTTATTGTATTTATTTATTTATTTGTCTCACTGCTAAGTCATATGTAATGTTATTAGGTAACCATAAGGTCACTTAATTGGTAATCAGTTTACATTTCACTATCATAACAAGTACAAGGTCATATATATAAATACAGTTATGCATATTAAAGGACAAAGAAACCAATATATGGGGAAAATCAATATAAGTATCCAAACAGTAGAGGTAATGATGCACTGTCAGAATGCATCTGACTCTAGCTAAAGAAAGAAACTTTATTTCTCTATATTCTAGACTACTAGACATGTCTGAATTGGAATGCTTCACTATTAGGGAAAATAAAGAATATTCTCTATACATAATTCTAAAATTTGGATTTAAAGGAAATGGAGCTAGGATGTTTTCTAGTTGCTATCTCAACCACTTTAAATTGCAGTAATGCATATCTACTACCTGTTCTAGTTGCATTTATTGTTGTGGTCATAAAACTCCTTGACCAGTAGTGATTAAAGGGGAGAAAAGGCTTATGTCAGCTTGCATTTTCACAGTTACAGCACATGATAGGAGATAAGTCAATATAAGAACTTGAGAATCACCTCCTATCTATTGTCAAAAATAGGGATGGCTTGCTCCATCCAGCTCTCTTCAGTCGAATACAGCCCTATGCATGCAAAACCCCCTTACCTAGGGAGTGCTGTTGGGCACAATGTACTGGGTCTTCCTATGCCAATTAACAATCAAGATCATTTCCAACAGATATAACCACAGTCCAACCTGATAAGAATATTTACTTGAGACTTTCTTCTCAGGTAATTCTAAATTATTGAAAGTAGACATTTAAAACTAGCCAAAGCCAACAGGGAGAATGTATTATACAGGGTCGTCTCCTAATTCACTTTATTATAGAATCTTTTTCAAATAATTTTTGGGGTCTGCCTATCATAGAAGATACTTTATGGACAAACTTGCTTGAAAAATCTATATTTTTCACTAGATCTTTCAATGTACAGTCTATGGTTTTTAAAGTGTAGTGGGCTAAATGAGCCATTATCAGACTGCTCAGGTAGCAATGACTTTTCTGTAAGCATATAAAGCTAAGTAATTATATCAGTCAATGATGCAAATCTTGAAGAATTTTCTTTGGAGTAGAATTTTTGATGTTTCTGAAATTACAGAAATTTGATTCATGTGAAATTTTTTGGATAATTTACTTCATTAAAAAAAAAAACATGAAACTAGCTAATAGTCATTAACCATGAAAGCAGTGTATAACAAAATACCTCTACTTAGAGATGCACCTGAAATTTCAGAGCCTATGCATCTGAGATATGAATATACAGGCTTAGAAACAATACATAATATAACTTGTAATTGTAGAGGTGAATACCACTGTGCCTACCAATAATTCTTCATTTATATTTCATTTTGCTAATTTTTTCTCATGGAGAATTGCTAACATTATATTTAAAATTCATAATCATCTTCTGCAATCACTAAGTATTTTGAGTGCTGCTTATAGTTTTTCTTCTAGAACTGATTGTATGCTGATACTATTTTACAAATATTTTGTTTTAATGTGTTTCTATCTGCTTATTCATGTAGGTGATGATCATGTGATTCACATATATTAAAAAGTTTACCTAAGAAAAAAGTGTCTGATAATCAATGAACTTATTTTATACAGTTTACCTTCTTAAGTGGCACTTTCATTCACTAATCTAATGATTGGAATTCTTCAAATATTTTCTTTCATAAAAGCCACATTTTTTCCTTCACTGAATACAGATCTAATGCCTTATTCAAACACTTAGAAATTTTCTGTGGGATGGTTTTTAACTCCTACTGCACTGTTCCATTTTCAAATACATCCTACTATTCAACTCTTTTCATCTGCTTCAGATAGCATTTGTCACTTGCTCAGTGAACCAGGCAGTGAACCTACATGTTTTTCACCTGTTCTTTACATTTTGCTCATTACAAGGCTCAATTATTCTCAAATAAAAAGTCCCATGCACTAGACTATAACTATAATGATTTTTTTTTATTAAATGACTACCATGTAGGTATTTACTACAATGAGCATGTATTTTAGGTTCGCTGATAACAAAGTCCCTACTGACTTTTATAAATTCTGAATCCCATAAGAAGATTGCTATTAATATAATAAATGACATATAAATATTAAAAACATAATATAATATGAATATTGTTTTGTGCCTTTGTTACATGCAGAGATTTACTGGTGTCAAAAAGATCCAAAGGACTAAAAAGCTTAGTTAGTGGCTAGTATATAATTCTAATAAAGCTAGGGATCATTGAACGTTATTTCAGCAAACTGTGCCTTTACCAGATAGTAGATGTGAGAATTACATTGTATAAAAACACTCAAAATGATGAAGAGTTACTCATAACATAAATAGGTATTTTAGAGGGGTTATTATGTAAGCTTATGCTATGACTAGATCTTTGATATATTGCTTTTATTGGTACTTTCTAATCTGTATACTAGTTATTTCACACCTATTCTAAGTTATATGTATATGAGTCTTCTAAGCTAGATTTTAGTTAAGCAGAATGGCAAAAGA